>NCKV01000478.1:0-17435 GCA_003675905.2 Leptotrombidium deliense
TAACAAACTGTTCATTTGTTGAACGTGAATAATAATGACTCATAATAAATGATAACATAAACTCACCATGTTCACTTCAGAAATGCTGTCGAAACTTGCGATTGATATATCCATTCCAATTCCTAATGGTTCACCTGTCAGTTGCAATTGATTGTAGTTAAACATTTGTAAAATAATCTAATAAATGTAATAATATTCTCATTGTCCCTTGTTTTGTGCGAATTACATTTAAAGAATGCAATAAAATTGATAATCACAAATGTCAGCAATAACAGCTATTCTTGAGCAACAAAATTTCAATGGCTTCAAAGTCATTTTTAAGAATTATTGCTGTAATTTTCACGTTAATGTTTCACATTCAATTAAATTTGTTAACAATGAAAATTCATTTTATAAAAACATTGTTTATTTATTTTTCACGTAATTTGTAATTAATTTAGCAAAACGTTATAACATTTGAACACTAATAATAATTATTTACCTTTTTTGAAATCAGTGTGAAATGAATTAATTTGTTTAATTCCTTTCGGATATTGAAAATATTTTCAAAAATTAATTATAAAGTTCAATTTGTGAATCATACGAATTTAATGAGAAGAAGCATGTTTGATGGAAATAAAAAAGTTACATCTATACAGGTATTTAAAGTTGAAATGAATAATTGTAATTAGTTGCATTTGATAAGATGACAGTTTGTTATTTGATAACGAACAGTTTTTTTGTTAAAGCAGTGCTTAATTAGTATCTGTGAACGAGCAGCTCACAAAACAGTGAATTAAGCATCGAAAGATTAATAATAAGCAAATGCAAGTCTTATACTACATGTACGTATGTTTTGTAAGACTAAAGCTGAGGAAATATGGAGTGAAGAAAAGCAGAACGCACACTTTAACATTCACTTGCGACGACATTGTAATTACGTTATACAAAATTTCATTATTATTGTCGTGTGTCGACGTGTGTGACGCACTTATTTCATCAAAGAAAACGGATCGTAACCAAGTTAAGCATGTATTTAACATGAGAATGTTAACTGCATTCGTCTAAAGTGAATCTGTTTATAAAACGTGTTCGTGATGCTTTTTCGAGCGGCTATAAAAAATCAATTTGCGCACACTTCTCAAAAGAACATTTCTATTTAATGAGTGACCGTAACGCAATAAAAAACATCGTTGACCACTTTATATGGTCATTAAACATCATCAAATCGATTTCAATCACTACGCTATTTGCAATCCTCACATTTTTTCTTATCGTCACTTTATTGCGAATACTACAATGCCAGAATGCAGCTGCAAACGTCTATTTCAAAAGTAACGTGCAAAGAAATGACACGATGGACACTTTACATCTGCTCGATTGATTGAATTCATAACAAACGCAGACATCGACTTCTTCGCACACAATATCCGCAATCAATGCAATGAATGCATTTCCGAATAATCATGCAATCAAAAAGCAAAGATTCGATTAAAATTGTATTGAAAGTGTGAATACATAAAAAGAAGTTTAAATAAAGTGTCTGCAAAGAAGACGATTGAAAATGAATTTTAGAATAGAAAACAGCCTGAAGACTTATATCACGTAACGTTTGTTTCGTACGATTTTCTTTAGTACTAAAGTTGTAAGTTACACTCGAATCGAAGCAACTTTCTTCATTCTTTTCGATCGTAAAAATGCTGTAAATCGAAAGCAGTGCAAAATATTTCGCAACAAAACTTTCGAACACTTCTCCATTAAATTCGTACGCGTGCAGCAATGGAGTAGAATTTGTTGTCTGCATTCAGTTTGTATCGCAATTTGTCGGAGAAAAAGGAGGGCTGAATCGTTGTGAATCTTTTGCTCAATCGTCTTCTTCTTTATAGAGCTAATTTGATCACAACATACACACAGACAATCATTGATTTTTTTAATTCGTGCACATTTTTCGTTTCTGATATCAACACTTATTGATTGTAAGTGCAATTCAACTTAAACTTTTTTGTCATAAATAAAAAGAAAAGAGTAGACCCGTATTTCAACTCTTTCTTTGTTTCTTGTTCAAATGTTGAAAAAATTTAGTTTTTAGAAAAGCATTGAAAGTAAATTAAAAAACTCAACAATCAAAAGCGAAGCAAAGATACAATGAGAAAAGTACTCATTGAATGTTGAGCAAACATTTTGCTTCGTTGATTTTCTTATTTTATTCAACATTTAAATACGACCGAAAATTGGTTGAAAAATACACACATTCAATTTTGTGCAACAAAGACGAGAAGAAGAAGACAATAATTCTTTGCGTTTGAAAAATAATTAATATTAAAGCTGTTGGAAAATTTTGTGCTTTCGAACGAAAATTGTGTTCATTTTGCTGTTGAATATAAAAAACAACAATTGTCACTAATAATTCGCTTCTTCGTTAATTGCACTTCTTTCCAGTTAATCACTTTTAATTATCATTTGTGATTAATTTCAAATCACGTCGATGACAATATCTGCGTTAATGAGTTTTGCAATGAAAATGAAATGTGAAATGTAATTATTAAAATGTGATTGAAATGAAATGATGTGCACACTTTCACCGTTTAATACACTTCAATTGTCGATTGAAAATAAATTCAAATTAGTTAAGTGAAAGTTTATGTATAAATCTTCTTCGATGCTCTTTGAGAATTGAGCATCGATTGTTGATATTTGCAAACAATGGGTCACTGATTTTAGTGAACTCGAATTGTAAATGAAATATAATAATAAAGATCTTTTTGAAGCAATTCACAGCTATTATTGCAGATTTGTGAACGATTCATTCAAGTTGCATGAGATGTTCACTTGATGCGATTGCTGCTATTTTATCGCCTTTTCCAACAAAAAACGCTCAAATTTTTCTTTCACTGCGATTGTTTTTATTATAAACACAGTGAATTGTTCATCGAAAGCGAAATATCATATCAAAAAAGAAATTTTATTTTCTGCACTCAATTTTGTTACATACAATCATACAAAGCTTGTGTCCAATTCAATTTGTATTCTTCACACTATAAAAATGAACGTTCTGAATTCGCATGCAATTGATTTGTTTGAAATCATAACTTTTATATTCCATCTTTTCTAAAAACCTTTTAATGAACAATAACGTCTTCAACAAATCTAACTATGTTTGACTGACATGTAAAGCATTTGACAATTTCTTTGTTGGCAATAAAGAGAAACATCAATAGTGCCTCATTTATTTATTTTTTTTATTATCAATTTGTCAAATAAATTAAGATTCTGAATTCATTTGCAGGCGCTCTGAAGTGGCAACATTTATCTCTGAAAGCAGACGCTTTCAAAAGTTGTTAGTGCTTTTAAAATAAAAAGACTCAACTTTTGCTTATTTCACACGCAAAAGCCACGAAAAAATGTTGCAATCGAAAGTGAATTAAACTGAACAAAATTTTGCAACTATTTCGAAAAAAGCAGCTCGTATCATTGGCAACGAACACTTCAAAAATTTCTCTAGTGTGTTTGTGTATCAAATAAGTAAAATTTTTCACTTGAGTGTCAATTCAAACACTCAAATTTAAGATTGTTCGTGTTCCTTCAAGCCGTCATTGGCAGATTTTTAAAAATTAACTCGTTGATTACCTTGCTTATTTTAATTATAAGATAGTAAAATATAACTTAATGAGCAATAGAAAAAAGCGAAAATTATAATTAATTTGAAGTCAATTCAATTTGATTTCCAGAAACCATAAATAATGATTTTACTGATTGTGAGCAAACACAAACATTGGTAAACAATCCATTAGTAAACAGAAAATAGATGTTTATATGTTTGTGACTGATAATGAAGTAGTAATATAATATTTAAACGTAAACGATATTTGAACAGAAAACGTGAATTATGAACCAAATTTTAATCAACTTCAAGTATTGAACAATTATTTTAACAATTCATCTATTGGTTATACAGTGTGTGTTGGGACACCTCTGTATGTAGGACAACCTCTCTAAGTGGGACACAAAATTTTAACACCGTTACTTCAATCTCTATAATTCAACCTCTTTATGTGGGACACCTGTATACTTGGGACACTATTTTCTCCTCCCATAAGTGTCCCACTTAGACTGCATAAGGTTTGGTTTTTATTTTTTAAGTATTCACACTGCTTATGACCAATGGTTATTTTTGAAACTAATTTTCTGCATTTAACATTGCGTGTAATGTATAACTTTGAAAGATGAAAGGAAAGAAGACCCTTACGAGGAATATTAGAATGAATGTAAGAATATAAGAATGTGAATAAACATTACGTGAATAATATTTACGTACGAGAAATGCAAACAGAGATTAAGTGTACATACAGGTAGGTGTATATACTTACCACCGAAATTAGGTCTCAGCCTCATATCGTAACCTTCTAATATTGATTTAATAACGGCAGTTACGTTATCCAACTGAGCGAGTTTTGTTGCCGTCGATTTGCCGAATCCTCGTCCATGATTTATTGCTACACAACTGAAATATGGCAATTCAATGCTTATTGAATCATTATTAATTAGGAGTCTGTGTCACTGCAACATCACTTCGCCATTGAATCGAAAAATCAAATAAATGAGTGCACGAATGATAATAAAGACAGCAAACATGAAAAATAAGAAAAATAGCCGTGAATTGTATCGTGTTGCAACTTGCAAGATAACTGCAATTCAACAAACAAACATTCGTTAAGCAAGCAAAGTGATCATCGAAATACAGTTTCGCTCATGAATTACATCACAACCATTATTCTTATTATTATCATGGTTTTATAGACATCTCTCTCAACAGGCATTCATTTCTATGTCATTCAAAATAACGACTTATTCATTTTTGCGGTGAAACAAAGAGGGACGAAACACTTGAAACGATTGTTAACAGCAGACGTCTTACCTGATGACCAGGATTAAAGTGAATACAATTATTCGCTTAAATTCATTGATTGCCATTCCAAGAACAGTGTCACATTTGAATGTTCACACATTCACTACTTTCCATCTTTTCATTTTGTTTTACAAAGTTCGGCGATAAAAATAACACAAAATTAAATTTCTACTTTGGATGTCTTACGGCGACGGAAATTTACGTTAATTCTTATACTTTCATATGGTCAACATGAATTCATTCGTTTCCACATTATGCAACACAACTGGTAAATCACAGTTTTCACACATTTTTAATTATTCATAGAAAAATGAAGAGAAATTAGCGATCATTTGTTTTGTGAAAATCTAGAATCAAAAAGAATGAATGAAAAGATCAAAATGTTATTTTATCAAATTATTCACGAATTGACAGAAAACACAGTAAAACTTCATGTTCAATAAAGTATTGTGTCGTTCAAAAAATTATTCTGAAATGCACACAATGAATGAAATGTGTTCATGTTGTTGTTATGATCGTTTTAGAATGCAACAATTTTGGCGGAAATAATATTTTTCTCGGTTTATGAAAGTGTGAACAAATATATTCGATAGAAATGAAATGAAATGAAAATTAGTAATTACAATCTAATAATCAGACGTGGAACACATCTCATTGAACATAATGTTTAAAACGCGAAATGTTTAAAAAAGTACACTGAATGAAGCACTAAAGTGTGCACATAAATAAGTGAATGAAATATGGATTTAAAAAATAAATTTCAACTGAGAATATTAAAAAAGTGAAAGAAATTTAAATGAAAGATTGATAAGAAAAACTCACCATTGCAGAGATATTTAGGCTGATGTCTCGAAAACTTACTTAACTGTCAGAAACATCCTCTCGAAACGTTGCGCACTGGATTCGTTGTGAACAGGGATTAACGTTGCCGAACATTCAATCGATGCGAACTCTTTCGACACAAACCTGCAATCGTTTCGCAACTCTTCGTTTCTTTTGTTTGCAATTTCATAACAACTTACTTACTGCTGCGAGACAAAACTCATTAAAATTTTAATGATTCGCTTAGATTCATTTTCAAGTGTAACTTTTGTTATCAATTATTTCAACTGAATTCGAAAAATTAACTTTTATTTTACTTTGAAAAACTAATGAAAACGATGTGAAATTGGTTTTCATGTATTTTATAAATTTCTACCTAAAAAACTAGTCACTGTCAATTAACACTTTTATCATTTATGCTGTCTTCAATATTTTAATAATTTCGTTTGTGAATTTAAACGCATGTGAAACTGAGCACAATGAAACCATTGTGAACATTTGCTTTGAACAATCGACTGAATGCTGCTCAACTTTAAAATCAATAAAAAAGAAAGTACAGTAAAGAGAAAATGATTTACAAAATCTTTTGATATTTTTACAGGTTTTTACTGTCAATTAGTATACAATCACTTTGAAACAGTGATTACATCATTTCAATCCATTTTCAATTTCGAATTCTAATTCTTCAACCATTCGGATCACTTCGTCCATTCGAGCTATTTTCTCCAACTGCTCTTTCTCCAACTTATCCTGTGGTTTCGCTTTCAATGCTTCTATTTCGCGCAATTTTTTACGTAGATTACGTAACCTTTTCACGGGATCAGTGGCCAAAGGTTGTCCCACTTCATTCACCACTTTTTCTTTTTCTTTAGAAAAGGTAAATTACATTAGAATTAATAGGCGACGATAACAATGAATACCTGTACTCTGTTGCTTAATTGGCGCGATTTCTTTTGTTTTCGCATTGCTTACTATTTCTTCACATAGCTGAGCAGTTTCCTTGTTTTTCTTTTTCTTTTTGGAACTTACAGTTTTCCACTCGTTTTCATCAACCGTTAATCCCGTCGATAATCGTGGCGTGATTTTCGTAACAGTAACATTATTCTCATTCTTATCGTTTCGCCCTTTTATGGCATTATTTTTCACCATTTTTTGCTGCTGTTTCATTTTTTCCCATATTTCAGGAGTCAAACCGGCAGGCAAAGCGTTCTCTGCATCCTTCAGGAATTTTTTTCCTTTTGATTCATATCTGCAAAAATGCAATTAGCGAACGCTTTTTAAAATAGCTACTGACAGTGGCACTTCTTCCTGTGGAACAAACCCATCCTTCACTTTTCTCGGTTTCCTCCAACTGCCGTCCGGTCGTTGAGATGCGGCAATAAACGTCGATCCTAAAAATTAAATTATGACGTTAGATGCACGCCGAACAAAATCAAACGGTTCTCAATTTATGTACAGAGGAACAAATGAAACAGAGAACATATCAAACTCACCTCCTTCATCCTTGACATATTGCGTCGCCATTTCAAATGACTGCTAAATTTAAGTAATATGCAATAATGCTGCAAATTATTTAAAAAATGATGAAAATGTTTGTCGAATCAATGTTTCATTAAACGAAAAGGGATTTCTTACTCACTGCGATCGTTGCATATGTTTCAATGGCTTCGTTCAGGTTAAACCAGTCAACAAAAATGAATGAATTTGAGCAGTTTTATCAAACTCAAACTTAAGGTATTATTTGATTTGGAAAACCACATATATTTAGAAATAAATGTTGAAATAATTATTAACAAATTGCGCCAATTTTGAAAACGAAATCTACATGATGTTTGATATTTGATAAAAAATAAGAACGATCGAATTGACTATTTCAAATAATTTAAAGACATGATATGCAGCCTTCTGGAAATGATTGTTGACTGTGTTGCAACCAAGTTGAATTAATGAAATATTGAATATGCAAAATGTGCTTTTAAAAATTGTCGTATAAAAGGTGGCGTTAGTAATCATCTTTAAACAGCACGAGTCTAGACATGAGTTTCAACTTGCAAACATTGCAACCCAACAGTGATGAAAGTCCATTGCCTTTGCATCGAATAATACCAAGTTTTCCGAGTGTTACTGAACGTTACTTCGAACCTAAATTCCGAGTGTGCAGTGAAGAGAACGCCTCGGGAGATCAATGCATTTTGTTCCATTCAAATAGGTATTGCTTCATCTCTTCTCTGCACCTAAAATAGTATAATTTAATTTTTTTGAAGAATATGTGTTGTGACATTGGCTCCATCGCATCCTGTAATCTCTAAAAGAAAGAAAGTGAATAAAATTGACTTTCAAGTTAACACGAAAACGAATCGTTTGGATAATAAAGTGTCTGGTAAATGGAAAAAAGGGGGGCAAAAGTTGGTTGAGAACTCAACATTATGTGTTATTTATTGTGACGACGGAAGTTTTTATTCCGTTGATGCGTGCATTAAAGCAGTGTTAATCGAAATAAACGAAAAACTGTTAACACAACCCACCCTTGTTTGTGAACAGGTGTGTATTCTGTATTGCGAAATTTTTTATTGATATTTAAAAGTTTATTTTTTCAGACTTGGAGTGACGGTTTCATTGCAATTCTATTACCGAACATAAGTCAGGTTCAATTTCAAAAAGACTCGCTGCTTTCTTCAGAAACGTACCGGGAAATATTGAAGAAACGTGAACAGCGCGGCAAGAGTGAATTACAGTAAAAATTAGCGATTAAACATTGAAATATGAAACGAGTTGAACACTCTCCAGACATTATTGCATCGATGAAAACCGAAGACGTCCTTGATATTTTAAATGCAACTTAATTTTTTAACAACTGGTCGACGGCGACAGTGAAACCAGCTTTGAAGTAAATATTCATATTTCGTATGTGAGCTTTTATGCTTTTCAACTTTTTAGTGTCTATGTTTGTTATTTAAATGCAAGTGTAAGCAAAAAATATTTCTGTTGATGTGGTGTGCAACAACTCTTGTTTGATTGCGTAATACTACTTTTTCCTTTGAACTGTGAATTGTTTGATAAACTAATGCAAAAAAGTATGTTTTATTGTTGAATATCTGCTCATTGTGTTTACTATTTACACACCATTGTGACCTTGAACAGCATAAATTTTGACGTGTGTGGCCAATACTATTTACACATCGCGTGAAACATTAGCGCGAATAGTGACTCTTTTATCTATTCGTGCCGCAGTTCCATAATAACCGGTAAAAGTTGGCTTAAAAGTGCGCAGTGCGCGCGTTTTGTGCTCATTTTCGATTCGCAGCGGTTCGTGGTGATAACGACAGGAAACAAAATGAATCCACAGAAGAAAACACTGTTACAGGCCTCAACTAGTGATTTAAGTATTTTGCGATTAACGAACGACGAACTGCGATTGATATTTTCACGCTTTGTGATTGAAGATTTGCTTACTTTTCGATTAGTGTGTAAGCGTTTTCGAAGCTTATGCGATTCTCTCCTTAAATCAAAGAAATGTCTTAGAATTTCGAAGAACAGGAGAAACATTCGAAAAAACATTGAATTTATGCCTCGAATTTGTCCTGAAATCGAAAGTATGATTATCTCTGGAATGCAGTTCGACGGTGACTCATTTGCGAATATTTTGCGACCGAAATTCGAACATTTAACGAAACTTGTGTTACAATCGTGTGAAGTGAAACCATCGGTGCCATTTATTAACAGAACAAGTGGCAACAATTTTTCTCCAAATTACTTCGAACACATTCGGTTGGTCGGTGAATATTTACCGAATCTCGAAGAACTGGTGGTTCAAAATATGAAAATTAAAGAATTATCTTTACGAGAAGCTTTTAGAAACTTATACAAACTTCGGGCTTTAGAAATCTCGCATTGTTTTTTGCGGGGATTTTGCTTCAAAGATTTATCTCTCACTTGCACTGCAATAACTTTAAATGGTTGTCGAATCGACGAACAAGGATTTCACATGTTAATGTACAGATTAGGGTCTCGTCTGGAATATTTGGAATTTAATAACGAAGACACTCACAATATCAATCGCGATGAACAAGTGTACTTCGACCTAATTTGCCGTTATTGTTCCAAGCTGCGGAAAGTGACGTTCAAAGCAGACACCGATTTATCAGTGGATAAAATTGGGCAACTTACCGCACTCACAGATCTTAATTTGTGCGTCAACAGAGTTCTTGATTTTAACGCACAGTTAACTGGTTCTAAAGTAAATCACTTGTATTTGAATTGTGATGAACTTTATTCGAGAACATTAATGAATATGGTTTTGCGACATTCGTTTTTAAGTCATGTATTTATATTCACGAAGAATGCGAACAGTTTAAAAGAAGGTATAGAGAAAGTAGCTCTGATACCTAATTTGACATCACTCACGTTTCTCTCCAAAAATGGTACAATTGCGGGTGACATTATTACCACTATCATCGAAAGATCGTCAACATTATCTCATCTCAGAATCGCCACTCTAACTGTAAAAGACAGTATCTATTTGTTTAATGCACTATTCAGATTTGGTGGTATGAATCCTTGCCGCAAAATTACAGTTGAATGTCGATTAGAGAAATCGGCTGCAGTAAATAAGGAAGTTATGAAAAGATTACCAGCCAACATTACACTTCGATTTGTGCAGCGTTGGGAAACGGACTTTTGGTATTATCCGTAATTTGCTTCGATAAACATTGGTTTCTACAAAGTCATTATCTACACAAATTAATCACAATTTTATGTGATGAAGTTAACCTTATGAATTAAATTTATATATATTTTCTATCAATTTTTACTAGCAATTGTCAGGTTACTTACATTCATGTAACGATAGAGTTAAGGCACTCGCAACTCACGAGCTTCTATGTGATTGGTTACTTAAATGTAATTCTAGAATTTCGAAGCAATGACTTCGAATTAAAAGCGAAAGACATTTGAGAACAGTTTTGAAACATAAAACAGAAAGTATACGTTTATAAGAAATGGTTTTTCATTTTCGTCCTTTTCGTCAGTTTCGTGTACTTTTGTGGCGATGTTTTCTTATAAAAAAGCGACAGCCCCTTTTGACCACAATCGAAATAATGCTGCCGATATTTATGGCCGCATTCATCGCAATTATAAATCACTTCGACACACAAGGCAACAGAGGTTCATTCAAATTGGTAGACCCCGAAAAATATAATCCAACAGCTATATTTCCTGATTTTGCTGACATTGAAGAAGACCGCAAAGCCTTCTCGCAGGTATACTACACGCCGGTCACTAACCTGACTACAACGCTAATGGAAACTGCAAAGAACATAGCAGGCGAACAGTTCGTTTTGGATGTTATTGGTATTCAAGATAGCAAGAATTTTAGTGACAAACTGAAAAATGAGAGTGGCAATCCCGTAACAAGTGTCGTTGGTGGTGTAATGTTCAACGTAGATTTGAATCAACAAAGAGCACCTGTTAACTTCAACTATAGCTTGATTATGACAACATTTGATCAAGTGAACGCATTATTCCCTAAAAAAATGTCTGCCGCTCCGGTTTATAAAGATGACAAGAAGAACGCGTATTTCTCATCTAACTTCATTCACTTACAGTGTATCATAAACGAGGCATACCTAGAAGTGTTTTCGAATGGTATAAGACCTTTTCGTCCAAGAATTCTAATCAATAAGTACCCATATCCAAGATACATCGACAGCCCTCATATATACTCGTTGAAGACATTCATCTCACGATCGAACGTGATTGGGTTTATAGCAATCATTCCGATAATTCTGAAAGTTATTTGTGGTGAAAAAGAGCGTAGAATCAAAGAGATGATGAAATTGATGGGAATGAATGATTTATATTATTATGGTAGCATTTTCTTAAGCCACCTCGTGATTGCACTCTTCGATGCAGCAGCGATTACTGCTCTCTATTTTCTATCTCACACTGGAAAACCATTACTACAGTACGCAAGCATCACATTGGTTTTCTTCACGCTGGTGCTATTCGTTGTGTGTCTGCTGCTCTTTTGCATAACAGCTTCAACGTTATTCAACAAACCTGTTGCAGCAACTGTATTCACACTCATTTTGTATATCTCTTCATTTGAATTGCCGCACAACTTAATGAAGAAACCTGGTTTATCTCAGTCGGAAGGATTTCAAGTTCCCGAAACAGCACATCTTTGGACTTGTCTTTTGCCCACTGTTGGAATGGACTGGGCTTTCACAATTATCGTAGAGTTGGAAGTGTACTTAGAAGGCGCTCACTGGAATACGCTGTTCAATGAAATTCCTTCATTCGAAGTTATAACTCTTGGAAAGGTTTACGTAATTATGCTGGTGAGCTGTGTCATTATGATTATTTTGATATGGTATTTGGATGCGGCATGGCCGTGGCAACATGGTGTTTCACAGCCGCTTTATTTTCCGTTTACAACATCTTACTGGTTAGGAAACAAGAGATCACCTCAGACACCCGTCACTCCAACGCAAATTGAGAAGTCATTTTTTGAAGCTGAACCCCCAGGTAAACCGGTGGTATGTGCGGATCACTTGCGAAAGAGTTTCGGACTTCCTTTTTTCACGAAAGTTGCTGTTAAGGATGTCACACTGAACATATACAGTGGTCAAATAACGGTGCTTTTGGGTCACAACGGAGCAGGAAAGACGACTACTATGGGAATGTTAACAGGCATAATCCCACCAACGAGCGGTACAGTTACAATCGATGGTTTCGATATCGTCACTCATACTAGAGAAGCAAGAGGCAAAATTGGTCTTTGTCCACAGCACAACATATTGTACGACGAATTAACCGTAGAGGAACATTTAATTCTTTACGGCGTATTAAAAGGAATTGATGAGATTACATTGGCTAAGGAAATTAAAGCTGTAGCTTCGAAATTAGACTTGACACGCAAATTGTACTCACTTTCGGTTGAATTGTCTGGAGGAATGAAGCGAAAGTTATCACTGGCAATAGCTATGATCGGCTCTCCTAAGGTATTGATACTTGATGAACCAACCGCTGGAATGGATCCAGAAGCGCGGCGTGCTGTTTGGGAATTGCTTTTTAGTGTTCGGCGTGAAATAGCTGTTTTAGTGTCTACACACCACATGGAAGAAGCCGATGTTCTCGGTGACAGAATCGCAATTATGGCTGATGGAGTCGTAAAATGTGCTGGAACATCAATGTTTTTGAAGAACAAATTCGGAGCAGGTTATCACCTAATATTTGCTAAAGCCGATAACTTTGATTACAACAAGTTTAAACATTTAGTTTGGTCAAAGCTTCCAGAGGCACTTCAAGGATCAGAGACAAACACCGAAATTACAGTTACTGTAGACCCGAAGTATACGAAAAAGTTGGCTGATTTCTTTGAAGTTTTTGAAGAGTCGAAGAAATCTATTGGTGTTGCTTCTTGCGGTGTAACTGTTACAACAATGGAAGATGTATTTCTTCAGGTTGGCAGTACTTTCAAAAATCTGAAAGGTTTCTCAACTCCGAATATAAATGATTACGCAGTATTCGTAAAGAGGCCACATAAAAAGCTACCAAAGAAACAACCAGAACCAAAAGTAATTGGTACTGAATTGTGTTTTCAACAGTTTGTTGGTTTAATAATTAAACGTTTCAATTTTGCACGACGATATATTCCAACAATTGCAAACGCACTAATTGTACCTGCAGTCGTGATCCTTATTCTTTTGGAACTACAGCGACAAACTTTGAATGCTCTAGACATACCACCTTTCAGCATACACTTGGATCTGCAATCAATGTACAAAGATACAGAAGCGTTTGCTTACCAAAATCCTGCAAATTTTACTTCAAAAGCTTTACAACAAGTTGCTTCGGAAGATTATGAGAATGAAGTGAGTGAAGAAGGAGTTACATTGACACAAATTAAAACAGATCCGAATGAATACCTGTTAGACAAGGCGAAGAATGATGTTAATGTATACCAGAAAAAACATATAATTAGTGCATCCTTTGAAGAAACTAATGATCAATCGTCAATCGTTGCTTGGTATAATGGCGAAGCACTTCATTCGTTACCACTTTCTTTAAATATGGTTTATAGGGCGATGCAACGTCAAATAATTGGTGAAGTATTTGATGGCGATTCTGGCAACATTTACGTTGTCAATTCACCTTTTCCAAAGAAGCTGTTTTACAGACAATGGTTTGTGTTTCCACAGTTGGGACGTTATCTTTACCTTTCGTTCATACCACTATCGATGGCATTCATTGCGTCTGCTTTCATTTTGATTCCAATACACGAACGAATGTCAAAAGCAAAGTTGGTTCAGTTAATGACAGGCGTGAATCGATTTCTGTTTTGGTTTTGTCATTTCCTGTTCGATTTCAGTACTCACATTTTGGCTTGTATTCTCATACTGCTTATATTTTGGATTTGGGACACATCGAACATCTTCTTTTCATCGTTTCAATACGGATTTGGAGTATTTTTCATTTTCCTGCTGTTTGGATTTGCGATTATTCCATTCGTGTATTTACTCTCATTTGCTATTGATTCGCAAGCCACTGGTTTCGCAGCAGTCATGATGATTGTTTTGTTGTTTGGATTGATCCTTGGTTATATCATATTCGTATTTCAGTTGCTTGTCGAAAATGGAACATTAGCTAAGGCACAGTTCAATATCATATACACAGTGGCACTCATTTGTCCACCTTTTTCGTTGACATGGGGCGTTCAGAAACTTTTTTATAATGGAGCAGCATCTTTGTTGTGTGACAGAGTACCGGAAAATCAAAAACAGGCAATGTGTAGTTTAGATACTGCGTATTTGAAATCAATGAATCTGATGGGTTGCTGTTCAGGTAAGTCGGAGAATTGAAATACAAAATTTAACTTGTTTTCTTTCAGAGTTGTGTGGTGATGTTTGCTACGACAGAACCGTTTGTTTCCATTGGCGAGAATATGGAATAAATAATGAAGTCATGTCGTTAACGATTCTTGGAATTATATTCTGGCTAATTCTTTTGATGATTGAAGCGAAAGTATTCGCTACGGCTAAATCGGTAATAGGAAGTAACTCAGTGGGTGCTCTTCTGTGCTCATTTTGTGACAGTGAAGCTGAATATTTAAGAGATAAAAGCAAAAGTAAATCTGATGAACGAGAAGACGACGATGTATTGAATGAAAGAAAGAGAGTTGATAATTTAGTAAGAGAGCGCAAAATTAACAGTGAAGCAATCGTAATACAGAATTTGACAAAAAGATTTAAGAACTTAACTGCGGTCGATGAAATTTCATTGGCGATTCACAAAGAAGAGTTTTTTGGTTTTCTTGGAATTAACGGAGCTGGCAAAACAACAACGTTTGGTATGTTAACAGGTGATCTGAAGCCAACCTACGGTAACGCATACATCGATGACATAAATTGCAGTCTCACACAACAAACAAAGTTATATGGTCAGCAGATTGGTTATTGTCCACAATTTGATCCACTTTTAGACAAACTAACAGGCAGAGAAATGTTGATGTTAATAGCAAGATTGAGGGGAATTAAAGAAAGTTCACTGGCAATTGAAGTCGATAGTCTTTTAAAATTGGTGGATTTAGAAGCACATTCAAATAAACAAACAGTTAATTATAGTGGCGGAAACAAGAGAAAATTATCATTAGCAATGGCAATTGTTGGCTCACCTAAAGTTGTGTTTCTTGACGAACCAACTGCAGGAGTAGATGCAGAGTCACGCAGAAAAATGTGGTCTACACTGATAGATCTGCAAGCATTGACGGGTTGTGCAATAGTATTAACAAGCCATACAATAGATGAATGTGAAGCGCTTTGTAATCGCTTAACAATAATGGTTAACGGCAAATTTCGATGTTTAGGGTCGACTCAACATTTAAGAAGTAAATTCGGACAAGGATTCACAATTGTAATAAAGTTAAAGAGAGACATGCTTTCGACCGCGAGTTCAAAAACAACGGAGAAATCTCCGAAATCAGTGATTCCACCGAAGGAAGTTATAGAAACAGACAGAGTAAAGCACGTGAAACAGTATATGTTTAAAGCGTTTCCTACTTCTGTGTTAAAGGACGAACACGACGTATTAATTCATTTTCATGTGCCTGACAAAACATTTTCGTGGGCATATTTGTTTAAAACAATGGAAAGGGCGAAATTTGATTTACATTTAGAAGACTACCAAATCGGTGACACGACATTAGAACAGATATTCTTAGCTTTTGCAAGGAAACAGCGTAAAAGAGAAGTACGTTAAATACGGGTACCAACATGTAAACATTCATTACTTTATTTTCTCAATAAATGTTAGAATTTCAATAATCGACTTACGACAGCAGTTTTATAATTATTCTTTAAACAATTGCGAACTTCTTGACTGATTCGAGTTTAGATTTTGCGTTTTTTTACAACTCACGAATTCAACTGCAAAGTTCTGTTTCAACGTTTTCGTATTGTTTTCATCACAGAGCGTGTTTATTCTTATTTTCCGTTCCTATTCGTACCTACTAGCCATTACAAACCGGGTTTACCGAGTTTACCGGGTATCAGAGTTTACGGTAAACCTGGTTGATGAACAAGTTCGGATAACTCCGTGCACACCTCTAACTTCAACTACATGTATATAAATGCGAAATTCATTAAGTTCTACAATGTTATTTTTGTACCTGCCGTTAGTTTCGAGGTATAACGGCACTTGGTCAAAATCGATTTTTAACGGCATGCTGTTAAAGGCGAGGTAATTCGGTATCAGGAGACAAACAGAGTTTGATTATCGCCCGGTGTAACAGATTAACAATTTAAACAGTGTGATTGAACAGTAGAAGTGGTCGGAATCTCATTATAAGTTTTACTTTATAAGTGGTGTAATAACTGAGTGTCCAAGCAGTAAACGAGAGAACCCAATTGTTCTTTGGTGTCACGGTGTAAGGAAGAGTCGTTTTCGTTACGTTTCCGCAAGCGACGAGAATAAACCTAACAGACACCATAGAGATTATATTATCACTACTGTCTAATATGTGACACAACTAGCACTCACATCCACTGACATGATTTGAGGTTATAATAGATCGACACACTAAATTTTTGTCGATTAATATTCGTCACATTATTTTAACGGCAACATTTATTTCTCTTAGTCTGATTGAACATGAATTAAATAATTTGAGCTTGTTGATTTTAAGTAACAAACAAAAACAAAAACTGATCCTAGACTCGATCCGATCAGAACACGTTTCAGGCTTTGAGCTACTAAACCGCACACAAGAACCTTTAAAAAAGGAGAATGCACTTGCCAGAAAGTACAAATATCGGTGTTAAATATACATGTGTACTTACTACATCACGACACGGCGCCTGCACACATGAAAATTCACATATGAATTAATCAAGAACGTACGCCAACGAAAAGCTAAAAACATTTAAAGAGAGTTGAAACATTAAGATTAAAGTTAAAGAGGAAAGATAGTTAATGCTGATATTCCTATTACGGCATTAATAAGATGAGGTATATTTCGGGCTTAGATTGCGAAAAAATCGAACTCAACATCGCGGACACCGATTAGTTTACAGCCTGAATCGGATCCAGATAATCAGACCCGAAAAAATAGTTGCCATAAGGTTAACATTAGCAAGTATACACACCGGGTAGTCGAACATGGGTCTAAAAATTGTAACTTTCACCGGGTCGGGTAAAGAAAACCCTCTTCTTCCCGATTCAGACTATAGAG
>NCKV01000479.1:0-17410 GCA_003675905.2 Leptotrombidium deliense
CACATGTGACATTTAAAACAATGAGTAATAATGTAATCACATTTGAATGAACAAACTTTTCACACAATGCTCAAAATATCAAAATCAGTGCTGATTTACAATCAATTTATTTACAAATTATAAATATTTAGTTATGTCGCATCACATATCGCAAAATTGCCATTCTCTGCTTGCCTGCTTTCACTTGCATTAAAAACATTTTTTGCGTTAATTTGCTTATCTCTGCATTATTTTTTATCCCAACAAGGAAACTCACAGCAACAAAAAATATATTTTGTCAAGTATGTACATTTATATAATAAAATTTACAGTGACATGTTAGTCGAACACTTCATTTCAACTGTCTATTAATGTAATTCAGACGACGACTGCGTGAAACAATTGAACATTTTTTTTACAACAGTTGTATGACTTATCAACGAAACCACAAATGTTAGCGATATAAAAAAAGATATGACATTAAAAATGTTGATCAACTTTGGAAACTTTCTCGACGAGAGTGGAAAACAATTACGCGTGAACAAATGGAAAATGTGTTTAATTTGTGGAAATGGCGATGCTGAACACATTGATCAAATTCACAGACGTCCTACTCTTTCATAAATTAAGAAAATACACTGTAACATTAAACTTGGACACCCCTGTATAACTAAGCAACTAATTCACAATAGTTGTCAATGATAATTCGTCATCTTCATCAACATTGCTTGCAATATTAAACATAGTAAAACAAAGCACTTTAAAAATTGCCTTGCTTCGAGGCATACTGACACTCGCTGCTTCGACGTTTGTTTTACTGCATACCGATATGTCGGGTAATTCGCGGCAGTATGGCACAATTGTGTAAAATATTTGTAGCTATGTTTTAAATTCTGCATTAGGATCTAATAAATATTTTAAGCAACAATAGTTGTAATATTGATTATGTTTAATATGCTGTAAAAATTAATGAGTAAATTAGTAAAAGACTTCTAAAATTAGTCGAAAGACTTCTTCAGAAAAACAGTGAACGCAGTTCTCCGCTAATTACAAGTTTCGATAACGACGTGCGAAATGCTTTGTGAATTACGTGCAGCGATTCATTTGTTTCCTTCGTAATATTGGACCCATCGAATGGTTCTTCGACAAACACACCATTTTCACATTCGTGCTTTGGAATTGGCTGCCCTTCACGTACAGATATGATGTCTTCTGCAAATCTAAACCTATAGCTATAAAATTCGAAAAGCTCCAGTAACAGTTTGCCAATCGACTCATCATTTTCGGAAATAAAATTAGGAGGTTCATCATCGATAAAAGGAAATTCAAAGTTGTTGAATGCAGCTGGAGCTAAAATTTGCAGTGATGGTAAAACTGCAGGATGGCATCCACTCTGCAGAAAGTGAATAGCCATTAGCGATAGTGAGTAGCCATTGAGTAAATCCTTCGTACAACTAAGACCACTGCTGCGACCCCAACACTTGACAACAACGATAAGTGGAGCTACTCGTCGATCCAACCTTGTGTATGACTTTAACAGCTTACTGCTTCCAACACTATTGCTTCTATTCACGAAAACTTTTACTGCAATACCACTCTCATCAATAAATTTCAGGTACGAGTCATTTCCACTGCTTATGATGGCAACATCGGTTTCAAAATCTAAGTTATCGAAGTAAAATAATTGAATCAATAAAATTATTTGAATTACCTTGCATTATAAATTTTTTCAATACTTTCAGAATCTCCTTCGGCCTTCTTTGTTTTCTCATCGAATCTCTTGCCTCTAATTTTTGTTCAATAGTTAGATCCAAGTCAGAGAATTCCATTCCCAAACCATTCATAGACGATCCAACAATAAACGTATCAGTGTCTACATTGAAAGAAATTGTTAATTAAGGGGTAATTTGAATCATTTTACCGAAATTATTTCTGAGCATACGTGCAATTCTTTGCCGGATTTCTTCTTTTCTCATAAATGTTTTTTCCGTCTGCCGCTCGCGCAGATAAAAACCCAACATTTCTTCGGACAACTATAATTTTGAAAAATATTTAATCGAACAATTTCAAAAATACTGAACTTACGATTCTATGATGGTGCTCATTTCTGAGAGAATACTCAAACTTGCATGAGTCCAACGAACGTTTTTGCGTTAAACGACGTCTAGGTAACGTCGCTTTCTTCGCAGGTGGACTGTCGAGAGCTTCGTCCTCTGCCTTTCGTTTGCCTTTACTTTGCATTGGCATTGGTGGCGTTGGCAGTGACAATTAAAATTAGCAACTACTGAAAATAATCAGTTTTGCCTACAACCTGTACGACGGAATATTAAAACGGCTAAACATCTATGGAAAACCGCCCGTAATAGTAAAAACAGGTCCGTATTTAATTAAAATTGTAAAATCAGATTGCGACTGTGTCTGCAAATGCGATTGTAATTATTATTAAAATGGACCTGACGCGATCAACGGCTTCATTTCTAGACGCACTAAACACTTGATCCCTTAGAGTAGTAGGCGGGTAGTGATTCGTTTATCAGTGTTTTGAAAAGTGCAGTGTGACCACTTCTTTCGTTTTGCACCGTTACTGTGTTTATTTGCGCGCATTTAAATTTGATTTTACAGCGAAACGGATGAGTGTTGAATAAGCTTATAAAGAAGAAGTGAGCAATGAGTGAATGGTTAAAAAGATTAAAGAACTCGTCGTCTTCGAGCGCTAAGTCGACCACTGATTCGGACTCAACCAGCAAAAGTGACGACATGCTATTGAACGCACATTTGGATCGGAAAGCGGTGCTGGATTCGTTTAAGAATCACTGGCTTCAAGCTTGGAATATAATGCTGACAAAACGCATTCCTATGAGATTTGATACAACGAACGGAGGTGATGCCAATGTTATTACGAATGACGACGTAACAACGATTATTAATCACATCGAACAAATGACTACTCTTCTGCTGGAAGAGAATAAGCATGTTTCGACGTGCATAGCGTCTCCCATTGCAATGAGTCCTTTAATGGGTAAATTGCTTTATTTTGTACTTTCATTTTCCTTTACGTTGTTTGTTGCAGACTATCTTTTAATGGAATCTGTTTTGGATAAAATCTTTAATTGGTCGCTAAATGCCGGTGAATATACAAATGTTATGAAAATGGAACAATTGAAGTTGTACGAACTGCTGATCACCGAATTGTGCCATCAAACTGCCCTGTTTCAGAAGCCTCTCATCCGGCCTCTTCTTCAGTTGCTGGTAAGTCATCACTTCTTTTTAATGCTGTTGGCGTTAATTCATGTTCTGTTAGTTTGGAATATGATACTTTAATTGAATTTGACTTTGTAATAGTGTTTATTAATAATCGCCCACGTACACATTTATAAACATGAGAAGTGCGCATATTTTATTTCAATCAATGGCCTCATTTTTCACTGCGAACTTGCAAAAGAAACGCAGTGATATTCACTTTTCCCGTTTCAGTATCTTTTTTCAAATTCAAAATCACTGTTTTTCTTAACGAACCTTGAAATATATGCAATGCAAATGAATGAATAAACATTATTGCCGGATTAAAAACGCAAGAATAACACACTGATTGACGATGTTTCATTAACGTTACACGGTTAATGATGCGACTCATTCTTCGGTATTTTGATTATGTTTTTATTTAAACTCTAATTTTAGTATTTTTATTTTTGCTCGACGTCGTAAAATTTTTATCGTTGAATGGAAATAAAAGCTAACAGTCAAGTATTTCATATTTGTATAGAGATTGTCGTATCTTGTGGCTGTTCCCGAAGCGAAGCATAAAAAAACTGACAGACATTATTCTGATTGAATAAACTTTATCATAAGAAATCACGACTGAATGAATGAGACGATTTCGATTCTTTTATAAAGCGTAGTAAACATAAAAACACTTGTCTCACAAGTTGCGGGTCATTGGCTTCTAAACACTTTTCCTTAATTTTACAACACATTTTGTAATAATTATTTCTAATTGTGAGACTATCTTGTTTTCATGTCATTTAAAGTTTAATTGGTGTTCACAAATTTTTTCATTGTAATATTTAATGAAAATTTTGTCCCTTACAGGCTACCTGCGGCGATTGTGCACCTGTTGAAGTAGAGAAAAGACTGGTTATTTTACTAAACACTTTGTGCGTGTCTATTGAAAAGAATACGCACCTTTTGGAGCTATTTTTTGCGCCTTACAACGACAAGGAAGACGTAAATGTTCCATCAGTGAGCGAGATTACTTCAAGTCCGCAGATAATATCAAAGTTTTCGTATCTCCATAAACCGGAGTCGCGTTTTTTAATTGTATCTCTTTTGATACCTTTCGTACACCGAGAAGGACCAATTGGACAACAAGCACGCGACAGTTTATTAGTTATCTTATCCCTTTCCCGCACTCAAGAAGCAATCGGAGCCTACATCGCCGAACACTCCAATTTTTGTCCAGTTTTAGCCACCGGGTTGAGTGGCCTTTATTCATCTCTTCCTCGAAAATTACCTTATGACGCAATTCAAATGGGAGATTGGCATCAAATTACAACCGAAGACATTAACGAATCTCCTGAGTTGCGCAACTTTTTACATTCACTTGAATTCTGTAATGCAGTTGTACAAGTCTCTCATGCAGTTGTCACAAATGTAAGTTTTCATAAAATGTTGATAAAACTGACCGTTTTTTGGTTGTAGCAACTGTTAGAATATATTTACCAAGGATTTCTGGTGTCCGTTGTTGGTCCAGCGTTACATCAAGTAAGTAAAAGTCGTTTGTTTGTTTGTCTCGCATATTTTTCGTTGCTATTTGTAAACATTGAAATAAGGAAGTCGATTGCATATTGTAAATTTCTTTAGGACGCTTTAGACGTTCCTCTCGATGTGTTGGAAACGTCGCGTAAATATACGGTTTGTATCTGCAGTCACTTGTTAACCTCATGATTAATTTTACTTTTATTTAACCATTAATTTAGTTAATAATCGCATGCTTGTAGACTCCCTTGTCTTTCAAACACTTTTATGTTTTTCAAAACTCATTGTTTTTACTTTTATTAGAACTCTTTAGAAGAAATGATAGCGACGACAGCTTATCTGGAACTCTTTTTACGTACAATTAACGAACCTTCGCTTTTACAAGTTTTCTTGCGGTTCGTTTGTGTTGAAAAGTTTGACGAACAAAGAATTCTTCACACACTCATTGGACGCATCAATGCTAACACAAAGGTTTCACTTTCATTATTCATAAACATTGTTATGCTTTTCTGTTGTGTAGCTCGGTTTGGTCACTATTGTATTTTTTCGCACATTGTTGGATTTAAATTGTGAAGACGTCCTTTTAGAGTTGGTTTTGAAGTACGTTCAGCGAAGCAATTTCATTGACATCCTTTAATGTTTAATGTTACATATCTTTTCAGATATTTAATTACCTGTGATTTTGTTGGTGACGAAAGATGTGAGTCATTGTCAGATGTTAAGGATTTTGACAAGTGTGCACAAAAGTTTCTCTCGTTGATTCCGAGCTGTTGTTTCGCAACAATGCAAACTTATTCGCCAATTAAATGCTCAAATAATGAAGATCAACATATTGAAGATGATGCATATGGCTTGTCACCGATAAGTCCGACCTTGTCGCACACACTGCATCCGTTGAATAACTATATTGAATATTTAAATGACGGCCACTACGCAATAAAATGTTGCCAAACAGCGTGTAAAATGTGGTCTACAAGTTATACTGTTGCCAAAGACGAAAACGCTCAAAGTCCAGTTTCAAGTTCAAAGTTAGTATATCTTTTTTTACTTATTTAATCATTTATTTCATAGAATGGACAATTCACCAATGGATTCCGGTATCTATTTAAACACTTCAGGAGCTAATAATGAAGTGAACGCCACACAAGTGCCTGAAACTCAGTCAACGATATCACAAAGTACAAACTGGGGTGAATCTTGTTTAATTGGTCCATTTCTGTCAAATGTATTTGACAGACTGTCCAACATGCAGTCAAATGATGTTTACACTAATCTTCAGTTAACTGGTCTACTTTCTCGATTAGCCACTTATAGTCAACCAATCTTACGCTCATTTCTCTTAAACCCGCATCTGACTGCCTCATGTAAATGTAGAAATCTTTGGTCTGTTTTATCTACGGTGCAACAGCAGCTTGAAAAATCGGCAGCAGAGATTGATAATTTTGTTGATTTATGGATAAAAACAAAAGATTTCTTCAAATCTCGGGAAGAGTTGCTGATGAAAAGTGATAGTAGAAAGCACAGCAATACGTCCTCCGAGGTATTCATCACAATAGAAACACCTAAAGAACCTAAGAGAAGAAGTATCTCTCAATTACTGTTTCGATCAAGGGCGCAGTCAACACCTGTTAATCCTCACACCCTGAAATCAATCGGTAATGGTGCTGGATATAAGTAAGTTAGTAAATTTATTACAAGTGGTGTAATGTTTCTTTCACAGATATATAAATAAACGTCATTCACGAGTCGACGAAGCCATTGAGGCAGAACAACTCGCCAAAAGTTTACAACAACAGCGAACAGCGTTATCAATCGTTGTATTGGAAGAATTTTTAAAAGAACTGTCAGCGCTTGCACAAGAACACTTTATTCTGGGTTATACTAGTGAATGTCGTGTAAATTAAGCCATTTTCGAAAAGTCTTTTTTGGATTATTTTCGGATCGAAAATAATTGTAATTGTGTTTTGAGATTGATTATTACTTTTAGGAGTAAAGAGAGATATTTACAAAATTTATCTTCCATTTATTTGAATATGTGGATCGTCCGTTACTCATTATTTATCGCTTTAGTTTTTACGCGCTGTTCAACTCATGGAAACATATTTTAATGTGACACATAAGCAAGTTGACCTGAAACATATCTGATTAGGGTGATAAGTCGAGATTTAAATCACTTATAAAAATTGACAAATTTCAATTTAAAGGAGCAGTCTTCGGTGAACAGTCGTTCGGAAAGCAATTCTGAAGTAGTTATTAAATTGTGATTGTGATTGAGAGTTCGGTATTACTATTTGATAATTTCGCTTTCAACAGAATGAATCAATTAAACATTCGATATTCTTCACCGCCTGAAAGAATTCGTGGTCAGTTTGCTCCGTTTCAACAGTCTCGTACTAATTCAGGTTATGCTGCTAATCGACAATATACAAATCGAGTTCAATTTCACCCTCAAAATTATATGAGAAATTGGGTGAGTAACTCATTGCAGTACTCACCACCAAACAAAACTGGTACTAATTGGTACCCAAACCGCGTATTTCTTCCAAACGGAAGACATCGACAACGTAACGATTATCAACAGCAGATTGGAAATCAATATTGGCGACCAAAACAACGAGTGGAAAATCATGGTGCAAATAGTGATGTAAGCTATACATTAAATGACGGTTTAATTTGACCTTTTGTTCAAGCTTTCTATGGAAATCATGTCATTATTCAACGAGAAAAAACAAACGCAAGAAATCTTCGAACGGAAATCAGAATTACGTGGACTTATTCAAAACGAGCTGCTTTTATTCTTTGGTAAGATTATTGAAAGTAGTATTTTGTTAGTAATTTTATACAGATGAAGATGTTGAGCTCAAAGTTGTTGGATCATCGGTAAATGGACTCGGAACAATTTATAGCGAACTGGATGTATGTGTCGTCTTTAGAAACCCTTTCATCAGCGCAGTTGACGCGTTGCAGTCAATTAAATCAATTTTGGAAAAGAAAGGTTACTTTCGCTAATCGTTGTGTTAATTTAATCAGTTGTTTTGCAGAATTCGTGAAAAACAAGCGCGTGATCTGGGCAAAAGTTCCGATTTTCAAATTCATCGACTCTGTGAGCGGAATCGTTGTGAACATTAACGTAAACAACGCGACTTGTATCAAGAACACGCAGTTAATACATCAATACACTCGAATGGATGAACGAGTTGCTCCATTAACTGTCATTGTGAAACTTTGGGCTCGACAAAATGGAATCAATGATGCAAGCAACAAAACAATGAATGGCTACACTTTGACTCTCCTGGTAATCCATTTTCTTCAGAGTCGTTGTACACCAGCAGTGCTTCCGTCTTTGGTTGAATTATTTGGAACTGATACAGACATTAATGGGCGACGAAGGCAAATAACTGCTTTTGAACGTGTATATAATTTCAAGTCGTTGAATTGTGAATGTTTGGGTGATCTGTTCTTGAAATTTCTTCTTTACTACAGTCATGAGTTTACTTACAGAGTGAATGTTGTTTCGGTGAGAACTGGTTCTGCGATTGCGAAGAGCAAAGTGAATGAATCGAGTAACAATAAATTTGAATCAACCCAATGGAAATTTATTGGGGTTGAGGAGCCTTACGATCGCACAAACACTGCTCGTTCTGTTAGTGATAAGAGCGCATACGACCAGATTATGGATGTCTTCCGACGCAGTTATCGAACACTCCACGAAACTCGCTGTTTGTTTTCGATTATTTGACATTAATGGCTAGTCTTGTTGAGATATATATTGTTAGACTTAAAACTAGTCTCTGGAAATTATTATTATTTAAGCAGTAAAATTAATCAAAATCAGTTATGTATTCATTTTGAAAAGCGAATAACAAATAACTATTTACCGTTACAATTAAATGAAAGATTAAAATTTTATTTTAAATTAGTGTCCATAATTGAATATTGAAGCAATTTTTTCAAAGATTACGATACTCAGCACGCGATCGTTTCCGGTGTGTAGTTGAGAAAGAAGTTGTGGGCGAGGAAGGGCGAGTTTGACATTTGTGTTCTTCTTCTTCGTAACAATTGATGTGAGGGGCAACAACGTCCCATACTTGCTGCTCTCGGAGCAAACGTGTGACAGCGTCGATATCAGGAGCCATGAAACGATCCTCTTCCCAAGCTGCAGCCACGTTTCTCACCAAACTGTAAACTTTTTCCAAAGGAACAGTTGTTTTTAAAGGCCGCAAGAATTCAATTGCCTGGCAAGCTGCCAACAATTCAATAGCAACTACTCTCTCCACATTTTCAACGACATTCAAGCATTTCAATGCTGAATAACCTCCCATTGAAACATGGTCCTCAGTTCCTCCTGAAGTTGATAATGAATCAACAGACGATGGGTGACATAAAACTTTGTTCTCCGACACTAAAATCAAATGTTTATTTTAGATTAGATTAATTGTCCCTAAGCTTACCTAGTGCTGCAGCAGTGCAATGTGCAATCATAAATCCAGAATTTAAACCTCCATTATTGACCAGAAAAGCCGGTAAACCACTCAACGATGGATTCACAAGTCTTTCAATTCTCCGTTCACTCATACTTGCGATTTCGTGAATTCCGATAGCTAAGTAATCTAAAGCTTTCGCTGGGTATTCTCCATGAAAATTTCCACCAGAGATTATTTCTGATCGATCAGCAAATACCAACGGGTTGTCGGTAGCTGAGTTCATTTCCGTGGTTATTACACCTCTGACAAATTCAATGGTGTCGTGGACGACACCGTGAACTTGTGGACAGCAACGAAGAGTGTACGCATCTTGCACGCGATTGCAAAACCGATGACTTTCTGCGACTTCAGATGGATACAAGTCAGAATTTAGCAACGCTCGCAATCTTCGCGCAACTCCAATCTGTCCTTTATGAGGTCTAATTCGATGTATATCAGCATCAAACGCACGAGTTGTGCCTTTCAAAACTTCAATAGTAAGTGCCGCAACAACGTCGGCTTGTCGGGCAATCGCTGCTGCCTTTTCAACTGCCTCAGCTCCAATCGATGCGATCAGTTGCGTTCCATTTAAAAGCGCCAATCCTTCCTTTGGTCGTAATTTAATCGGTTTCAAACCATGAGATTCGAGTACGTACTTCGCCTCGCCCCAACCGCTTTCAGGACTCCACATTTTTCCTTCTCCAAGCATGCCTAACGCTAAGTGCGCCAAAGGTGCCAAATCTCCGGAAGCACCGACAGTGCCTTTCTCGGGCACCCATGACAAGCAGTTGGCATTAAATGCATCGATCAACTGTTTCAATGTTTCGAATGATATTCCAGAGTGTCCTTTAGCCAAGACATTTATTCTGAGTGCAAGCAATCGACGAACTCTGTGAGGCAACAGTCCATTGCCAACTCCTGCCGCGTGACTTCGCACTAAATTAACCTGAAGTTTATTCAAGTCTTCTTTATCGATCACTGTTGTTGCAAATTTTCCGAAGCCAGTATTTATTCCGTAAATCACTTTGTTCTCATCCAAAAGGGTCTCAAGCAACTCTCGTCCTTTTTTAACTCTGTCTTCGGCTTCAATCGTCAGTCGAATTTTGTAATTAAATTTACCGAGTTTTACAAGATCCTCTGGTAGCAAGCTCTCTCCGTCAACGTATATGTACTACGCCACAATTAAAGTTATTTTTGTTTTAATGTTATGTTTGTTCAACTTACGTCTTCGTCTCCTTGATAATCGCTTGGAACTTGTTCTGGAACGTAGCGAATCTCGGCTGGTCCACTGACCGGATTCGGTTTATCGCTTTCAAGCACTACAAAAGTACACAATATTAAAAAATTTAGGTCATTAAACGAAATATCGAACTTACCGACTGATATGTAGTCATTGTTGTCCAACACGTTTATTATGCAATCTTCAGGGTCCAGTATCGCACCTCCGCGAGTTTTGCGAACTTCGGCAACAACTTCTTCTTTTCGTGGTATGTGACAACTTACGGGTTTCAGTTTAAAGTATTTTCTAACTGCTTCATCAGCAAGCCATCCGATGGTCATTTTCCGTGGATTTTCGCAAGGAACAGCGAACCATTCTCCTCTAATTCGTACCGAAAGTTTCATGTACTTCATTTTTAGTGCACTTGTAATCGAAATTTAATAATTAACGTTTAGAAGGTGAAACAACGATCAGCAATATGTGGAACTGGATCGAAATCGCACCACTTCTTATTTTATTTAACCACCTTTTTGAGTACTTTATTGACTTCATTGAATGAAGATTAGATAAGACATCCATTTCGTCTCAATTTCTTCAAATTATTACAGATCACTTTCCGTTTTAACCCTTTTAACAAAATAAGTGCTCTATTTTTCATTTCGATAAACGATTGTGTTTTTAAGATGAAGATGAAAGAAAGTGAACATTTTTACGAAAAGAAGTGCTTCCCACAATTTTCATATTAATTACTTGTGACGACAGAAGGCCATGTCTTCTAATTTCCTTAATTACGTAATACTTGAAGTGTGATTAACGAATTTTTTCATATGACAGATAAGCAAAGTCTAAAAATCTGCAGAAGCTGTAAGCGCATTTAAGTGAGCTGCAAAGCAAGTTGATATTGACTAATCTCTTTTGAAGATTATTCGACCGTCAAAATTTCTTAGAATTCGTATCTTGTTTTTGCAAAAAAGTGTAGTGTTTTCTAAAACGCATCATTTAAAATGGACATTGTTATGACACTTTTGCTTAGATTTCACTTTCGTTAATAGCAAGTAGTGAAATAACTGATCAATCATATTTGAGTATTTCCTGAGCGACATTTCAGAAGTCATGGGCTGTTGTAATTAGTAATTTTACAGCAAAGCATATTGAAAGAATAGGCGCGACCCGACTCTGGAACGGACTGACGTTGGTATGAGAACATACGAACAGTTCAGATGATCACTTTATTAATCCCATCCCAATTACAACAGTGTTTGTAACCTTTTTTATACGTAACAAGAAAGGAAGTAAAAATGCAAACGATGCAAAATGAACTATAACTTTGTGCTGACCGGGTGTAAAAATTGGTGTTGAAATACTGAGGGAAATTTCACCGCTTACAATATGCGACTTCGTACGTTCTGAGACACTTTCAAAGAACTTTTCATCAAAAATACAACAAACACTTCAACATTATACAACTCTTTAACGATTGTTGATATTTACACTTCTCTGCTGTTTAAATGTGTCAACATATAAAAAACACAGTTGATTATTACGATTAAAAATCGACAAATTAATTGTTAATCATTTGTTAATTTCAAACAACACAGAATGCCTTCCTTTTCAAAAAAGGGTCGGATTTTTTTTCGCAGCAACCAATCAAACATCTGTTAATTTCTAAACAACCTGATATTATCCTCTTCAAAAAAATCAATATCAGTCATGTTTGGTATGCGAATGAGATGATAATTCACGATAATGTGTTGAAAATTATCAACGATTTATTAAAGTGACAATGACAGTGGAACGATAGTGTATTCATACCGAAAGTTGATGCTTGTATTTTTAAACATGTTTCCTTTATCTTAATAATAATCAGATTAATATTCATTTTAAATATTCAAGAGTTCATTTAAATAAACAAATGTTGTCTTCAATGAATCGAATAATAAAAGGTTTTTAATTTTAAAATTTTTATTCATCAAAATTGTTACTTCAGTTGCTTATTCACAAAGTATAGAATCGTGATTATTATTTATAATAACAATGGCAAGAACGAAGCAAACGCAAAAATCAGCAAGAAAGTCGACTGGAAAAATAGCAGTATTGCCATTAGCAACTAGTGCGACGAACAATGGAAGTAAAAAGTTTCCAAAAGTTGGAGGAATAAAACGACCTCATAGATACAAGCCGGGAACTGTCGCTTTGAGGGAAATTCGGCAATACCAAAAGTCAACCGAAACTCTGATTCGAAAATTACCATTTCAACGTGTAGTTAAAGAAATCGCGCAGAATTTTTTTGCCAATTTGCGTTTTCAAAGTGCAGCTGTTGGTGCTTTGCAGGTAACTTCAATTATTTTGATTATTTTTGATTTATGAAAATTAATTGTTAAATTGTTTCAGGAAGCCAGTGAAGCATTTTTAGTTTCGATGTTTGAAGACGCAAATTTATGTGCAATTCATGCGAAAAGAGTAACAATAATGCCGAAAGATATACAATTGGTGAGAAGACTCCATCGCTATTAATTTTAATAATTTACAAAATATTTATTTGGTTTTAGTTTAAATTTTAACATAGTGTTCATTCCCATTACTGATTTTACAATTATTGTTAAAATTTTATTAAAGTTAATATTTAACGTCACTGATTGATGTGTTTATACAATTTTGATTTAATTGAAATTTACGGAATTTACTCAACCAGTTGTTTAAACATTTTGAATTCTTTACTAACTTTGTTGACTGAATTTAAGCAGACAGTGTTGTGCATATTTTTATCACATATTTATTGGAAAAACTTTAGAACAGGTACAAATGAGATTAATTTTGGAGTTTTGAGAATACCATTGCTAGTGAATTTGTTAAGGAGTAGTTTTGTACACAGTGTCTGGAATATTCAACGCCAATAGATGATTGTCAAATATTGTAAACAAAGCTCGAAATAGATTCAATTCTCCCTTTTGAATTCGTTCACCAATTTGTGATTTCTCAAAAATATTGTCCAATTCGTTTTGTTCTTCACCATATTTGGCACAGTAAGCTTTATCGCAAATTGTGTCTTCGAACACACTGAATGGTTCGGTGATCGATTTCCGAATAAAATCAGCGAAGTTTGAATTGCATTCTTTCGCTGCTTTTCTAGTTACGCATTGCTTCAGTGGTGATTTAATGCAGCAAATTGAGTTCAGTTGTCTATTTGGTGGAATACTTTTTGCAATATACAGAAGTGAATTTACTTCTCTATCGACGCACTTGTTGACGTCATCGAATGCTTCCGCTATTTTATCGCACTTCAACGCATCAGTCGAAGCTTTATTGATTAAAAAAATTAATCAAGATAAAATCTGTGCTATTATGGACTACTTACTTGCATTTGGTGCACAACGTTTTGCTAACGATAATCTGACACCATCCACAAACATATTTAGCAATTGCTGACGTTGCCCTTTTTCACATTTTGCTGCTTGTTCGAATTTTTCAAAGTTACTTTTTGCATCACTTTAAATCAGAAAATAAAGAAATTAAAAAACGAAATATTTCATAATGAACTTACGCGCAGTATTCGACGTAACTTTTCGGAACTTGTCTCGGAAATGCCATATTTCGAGTGGCCAATTGATAGCGTTCAGCGTTCTTCTCGTTATATGTACATGGATCATCTGAAGTACAAGTTTAATTACAAGTTCATACACACAAATGAAATACCCTTTTTCAATCCGTTCAGAAAAGAAAAATTAACCGGAAACTTCGGCAAACTAAGTGCTGATATTGATAACAAATTGAGAAGAACGAAAACACTGAAACAAACCAATGAATTCATTGTTTAAACAATTATTTCTCGGACAGATTGACAATGATTTTATAGTTGATTTCAATCTTTAATTTCCCGGAACTGTTTATTAATCAGATTCTATTTTCGACAAAATAGTTCGTCAAACAAAACCGGAGGTTTTCGGTGAATGACAATGAAACATCAAAATGAAGTTAATGCAACATTCTGTAACACAACGTTTCCGTTTATTAATCAATAAACATGTACACAATCAATCACATTCTAAACAATTAACTATAATAAGTAATATTTGAATTATCATTAGCGATCAACTCTGAGGTAGTGAACTTGGTTCTCATTGCTCATTTCGAATTCAGGTCAAATGAGTTTAATTCCAAAAAAGCTTCAATTACGATACACAGATTCAACAAAAAATATAAATTAACACAATATGAAAGTTTGCATGTTTTTCAGATTTCGACTCATACGAATTACAAATTAGTTTCACGTTGTTCATCTTCAACTGTCTTTTGACGAGCATCTTTGCGAAACCTGCAAGTTTGCAAAGTTGGACCAATATTGTGAAACGCTTCAATCATTTCACTTCTTACTTTTGCACCTGCAAGAAAACAACTTTGAAAAGTGAAAAAATGGGTAAGACGAAACCTGTTAACACAACTTTTCCAGACATGAAGATTAGCAGAACAATTTTTGGTTGAACCATTCGATAAATGAGACCTGGAAATAATTCTGGTTCATAACTGGAGAACGGGGCGTGAGTTATTGCCAATTGTATCAAATTAATCTTGTACTGGAAATTGCTGCTTCCAACCATGTTTTGAATACGGAATTCAGAAAATTTCGCCTACCAATCAATGGAATTTTGTAAAGAAATTGGCAGAGTAAGAAACTCACATCGAATCCTAATTTTTGAACAATTCTTGCAAATTTTCTGGCAGCCAGACGAGAATATATTTCGTTTTTGGCACCAGTGACTACCATTTTTCCAGAATTAAACAATAGTGCAGTAGTTTGTGGCTTTTTTATTCTCATTATTAAAGCAGCAAATCTTTTTGGGTTGTATTCAGCGTTTCTTGCGTGAAGTGCAATCTTTTTTAAATCCAGTTTACAACCGAGATTCACAGTGGAGACAATATTTTGCAGATTCAGTTCCGCAGTATCTGACCGACAAATAATAGTATCGGATACAGGAGCAAACGGAAGGGCAAATGTGGCATCATTGATGGAACTTAAAGTAGGAGTTGAAGTTGAACTGAAATTTAAAGTCGAATTCAACGAACCATTTTCAAAGTTTGAGTCATTTTGTGAAGAAATAGAAATGTCCATTAATTCGTCAGTACTTGCTGAATTGCCCTCTGTTCGTTCACTGCTCATTAACCACAAAGGCGATCGTTCAAACAGTTGTCGAGTGAGCAGTTCAAGATGCTCTTCTTCAGCATTGTCACCGATATTCTCCGTACCCATGTTTTCTTCACGATTTTCGAAAACACTCTTCACAAAAACAACACATGTGCTCGAAAGAGTTGATCACGTTTTATTAATCATTCGTGTGAAATTAGACCTGTTCTCTTCATGATAATATTAATTAGTCATTGTTTTGTTTGTTCAGTGTTGTTTACATGATTGTTCATTTGCATGAACAAATTATGATTAATTAAATCAATGTTAAAATTTATTAAACTTATCAGAAATAAACAAAAAAGGAAGGAAAAATTATTAGTAACAGATTTTTGCATTATAAGTAGGGCTGTGACATTTCGGTTTTGGCAAAAGTGCCTAATTTCGACCGAAACAACCTAAAACCGTTTCGCAACAATATAAAACCCATTTGCACCCAAAAAATAGGTTTCGTTTTGACCGAAACGTCCGAGATTGAAGGCTTTGAGTGCAAAAGCCGAAAATGAAAATTTCGACCGAAACATTAATTTTGTGCAGTTCAGCAGCAACTATTGTGTATTTTGTTGAATAAAATTCTCAACTTTGTGGTGAAGTTAAGCAAAAGTTACAAATTTGTCTTGCTGAAAATCCTGATCAGTATTCCTTCTTGTCTACTGATGTTGATTTCCAACCAAGCAATATTTTTATTGACTTAAATATTATTTCATTATAATCGATTGTAATCGAAGGTCTCGTATCATTGTAATGTTCTCCATTCAAAATATAACTTTCTTCAACCTTTGCGTTATTGCACAAAGCGCAGAACTCATTCTTGTAAACTCGTCCGTCATCTGCATTCATGTAATATTTGAAAAATGCACAATATTTTTCCATAAATTTTTGCAATGTTGTTTTCGTTGTTGAAGATTTGTACGCACAATGTGATAAAACGTTGAGACAAAACGAAATTACACTTTGAATAAATGAAATTTTCAAGTTTCTAAAAGACATCCAACAACTTCGGTGCGTGATACAGTTGGAAACGTCAAAATATTTCTTCACCACATCGTATTTGTAATGTTCGACTATGCTATCACTTTCGTAACCTTTCTCAAATATATTTTTTTATGATAGGCATTGAACTTAAGGATCGAATGTAACCAAATCATGAGTGTCATCATTGCACAACGCACAATAAATATTTCTGTAAAATATTCTACTTAATTTGCTTAACACAAGAACATCATTTATGTAAGAATCTTCATTGTGTTCAGTTTGAACATTTATGAGCGATTGATTTAATATTCAAATTAGAGTTGTCTGCGATCCACTTGTAAGAACAAATATGAATAGCAAGAACACCGAAACCAGATCTCGACATGTCGACTCAAACAGAATCCATCTTCAATATTGCTTTCAATTTAAACTTCTTCTATCGCAAAGTCGTTCGTGTGCTGCAGCAGTCGTCGTAGCACGAACAGCGGAAATTTTTATGGTCCGTAATTTCGTACAGTTTTTCCTTTAGTACTGTTTTTTTAAATTCTTGCATACTTCGTCCATGAGTAGCCCAATTGCAAACAAAACCCAATAATGATTATAAAGGTTCGCAATTAAAGCAGTGATATTCATTTTGAAAGCAGAAAATTAATGAAAATTGAAAAGCAAAACAAAAAACTTTCACTTCTCCTGAAACTCAAAATGACACTGATATGTACTTAGCTGAACAATTTTATTCATGAGATGTAAACCGTTACTTAGAAATTATTCTTTGAAATTTTGCAAATGTTTCTTTTATTTATAGAATTTTTCTTTACTGTTTCCTAGTTTTATTTGAAA
>NCKV01000480.1:0-17393 GCA_003675905.2 Leptotrombidium deliense
GTGATCTGTGAGGTGTTTGGCATATTTCCGAAGCCGACGTTGTATTTATACAGACTTTCGCCTGGCATCGACAAAGAACCGGTGAATGTGACAAAATCATCGAAACGCTCGGTGGACAGTAAATCTGGTCAATATTCAGTTCGAATTACGCATTCAATTGAACAATATTCTCTTTCGGACTCGACGGGCACTCGTTTCGAATGTCTGCTCGCCATTCCTCACACAAATTATAGTCAAATCAAGTCACTGGTGCTGCAGAAAGGTGAGCCAAACGTGAATGTAACAATAAATGCATATACATGTACATGTACGCGTACTTTATTGTCTATGTGAATGTGTATGTGTATGTACTTTTATTGAACGGTGTGCGCGTGAAAGTGTGAACAAAGATGTGAAGCGAAAATCTTAAATTTAATAAGATGTGCACACGACGAAGTGAAGTGCAATCTTCAAAAATTATGGAAACAGAATTCATAAATAAATTTTTGTGAGTGTACATCATTGGTTATGCGTTTTTTTACAAGCAACATTTCTGGTTTCCTCGATTTGTGACTGTTTTTATATTCGATTCAAAGTTTTTGAGTAGCAAAAAACAAGAGACAAGTATAAAAGAATCATAATGGAATAGAGGAAAAGTGAAGCTGAGGAAAATGTGTCTCTCTTTTCTCAGTTTTGTTGCATAAAAAAGGCGAGAAAAGAGTGCGAAGATATGAACGCCGTGTTTAGCCTGCTTTCGCCTTTCTTTTCACTAAAATTGTGTGTATTTCAGGCAAAAGAGTCGACGAAGCTTATCGCAGACTTAGTTCGAGTCGATACTCGAGAAAGATGCAAAATAAGCGAATTGAGAATTGTGTGTATGTATGTGCTTTTTATATCTGAAGGCACGAATACGAATGTGTACACTGTTTCGTGCACAACCATCAATTCGATTGATATTCGATTCGATCGCGAAAGAGTAAAAATTGTGTGAGAAACTATTGTAAAGAAAGTGCAGCGAAACGATGCGTTGCATAGAAAAGACATACACACACAGATACATATAAACATACACATTCAAGAGAGATTCACTTCGCAACTCTTACTTTTGCTCGTTCGTGTCTGCTTGTCGATTTGATGTATCATTTCCAGATTCGAACTGACATTTTTTGGTTGAAACGTTTAAATTACAAGCAAAGCGAAGCGAAACAACAACAATTGCTGTATAGCTTAAACTTTTTCTTTGTTTACTTTGCTTGCTTTGCTTTGCTTCACATGTGATCTAAAAAGTTGACCGAAAACTTTTTCCGGCGTCTTACAAAAAGCAGAGTGAGAGATGAAATGAACACTTTTTTATTTGAAATAAACAAATGCGATGAAGCATCATCGCTGATGGACATTAAAGAGTTGAATACATGTATGAAGAGCGCAAATGAAACATAAAATTTAATATCGCAAATATATTTGAAGTCATTATTCGGACGCGATGTCGATTAAAATAAAAGAAATGTTAAATTGTCTTTCTCAATCTCTTTCCTTTTTAAAAAACCGCGAAATGATGAAAGAGAAGATATTAAAAAAAAGTGTTTTTAGTTTGAGGTGAATGGATGCGAAGAAGTGTGGACACAAGTGAAGTGCATGCTGATGGCAGCAATAATTCGAGTATTAAATTGATGCGCTCAGCATTTTGTGTGCCAATTGTCTGAAAGTGGTAATCATAATTGAGTGTCGATAATAAACGAACGCCTTCTTTTCTTAGCAGCACTATACATTTACAATCGGTTATGATACATTTACAGTGTAAATATAAGTTATTATTAGTAGACGCAGTGTATACACACAACCATTTTTTACATCTCGTTACTTAGATTCACAATGCGAATTCTTTGTCGAGACCAGATTTTTAGATTCGGTGCCTTCGATTATAGCCATATACTCACTATGTTCAATTGTTCTAAAACGCCCTCGCATCGTTAACAGGGCGCATAAAAGTCGCATAAACTTGTCATTAAAGTGGAAACAATCGTTGGCTGGGTACACGTTCGCCGGGAATAGAAAAAACTAGAGGTTTTATGAATATTCACGCTTCAAAATGCAGACACGACGTTTAAATCGCATTATTTTCTCTTTTCAAAATGTATCATTTAGCAGTTTTAAAAGTTTAAAGATGTAGACGTGCATGTTATTTGTGTGCACTCTATTTTAAAGTAGACGAACGAATAGCCAAAAACAGAGGCGCAGAGACACAGATTATTTCCTCTCTAATAAGTTATTATCGAGAAACGAGACGAAGAAATGTGTTTGTTGTTAACCAGACTCGATGTGTGACAAGCCGAAAAACTATTTTAAGACTGCAAACCATTACATATTTGCGTAATACTTAATTTTGAGCAAGAAAAACGGAAACACGAGTTTACTCGGTGTCAATGATACACCATGTCACATATATTGCGTGTGTGCGTTGCGTCTATGTGTATTTTGTAAACAAGATTTATTGTGAATGTGTCGTTCAGTTGATCGTTTCGACGATCGCGAAGCATCATTTTTCGCAGTCAATAAATACACAAAGACACACACAGAGAATTTAGACAATAAAGCATCGTTTTCACTCCTTTTCTCCTCAATCCATCAACATTTCGAATCCATTCACAATCGAATCGCCATTGCTTTTCATCGCATCTTTTCATCACATTTATTTCGTTCAAAAAGTGTATTCAAACAAACAACATGTACATAGTAACCTTTTCTCTTATTTTTTGTTTATTCACTGATCATAAACAGTCAGTTTTCTTAAAATTGCATGTCACTTATTTGAGACATGGAATTTATTTAGCTTTAAATTGGAATTAAGTTGTCTAATGAATGCAACTGAAATCATTAGAGTTAAAATGTTTCAATAATACTAACACACATGCATGTCATTAATATACATATGTATTTATGTATATGCAATTTGTACAACTATTTTGTGGTGTAATTAATTTTGCAATTAGTTGTGAAATTACAAAGTTTACATAATTTTGCACACAGACAAACATTTAAAATTAGTTTACTTTTAATTATTTATTTTAATCATGTTGCAATGAATATGCGAGTAGAGTCTAGTGTTATCTAGTTGTTGTAGTAGTTGTATGAAATAAGAAATAATAATAATGTTTATGACTTATTTAAAATTCCATTATTCGAGAGAAATGCGAAAGCGAAAAAGTAAATTAAAAATAATATTTGAATACTGCAAATATTGTGTAAGTTAAAATATTGAGAAGCAATGAAAGGCTAGATTAAAAAGCAGAGTAGATGAAGATGATTCAGAATGAAGTAAAGAAATGAAAATAAATTTTTGCATCACATGCGAAGCGTAAAAATGAATATTTTAGTAACAAAGAGAGGGGAAATGGAAAAAGTTCTTTTTTTGTTTAATAAAAAATTATTATTATTACACAACAGCGTGAATTCAATGTCACCGAGTTGTCTTTTTTAACACCATCGTTCTAATCTATATTTAAAAATAAAAATGAATTATAGCTTGAGCGAAGCATTTGCGAAATACGAGAAGAGGAACCGTTTCTTTTTTCTCTTATATTTGCAGTTTTACACTTTGTTACCGAAAATAAAACTGAACGAAAAAATTTTGCAACATTGAATGGTACGTGTTTAAAGATAAACTGAATTTCGCGGAGGATGGATGAATGGTTAGGCATGAAGATTCGCTTTTGTCATTCGCCTCTCTTTTATGTTCACATGTTTTCGTTATAAATCCCGTGTCGACTTTGAAAAAGTTTTACTATAAATATTTGCGAGGAGCATCTTTAATGTTTACTCTTCACATTCATTGCATTCAGTATTCATACTGGTCCGCATATGGTCCCAATATTCTTTGTTGTATTATAACCATTCAATCACGTTTTATACGTTCGTTGTATTTGGGTTCACAAGAAAAGTGTTGTCGTTGTTGTTTGTGTACAAATATTGTTTACTTTTCAAATATATGTCAATTGTTTGTTTTTATTTGCAGGTTTTAGCACAAAAGGAGGTCGAAGTTCAACAGTAAGAGGTACGCTGTTAAATTTTACATTTCATATGCAAAAACTCACCATTGTTCGTTTTGCTTTACAGATTTCGTCTGCACAAATTTGCACATTATGATTTTAGTGTATATGTTTTCATCAACGCTTTATATTCAGAGCTTAATTCATAATTAAAATATCAAATGAATATAAATAAATTAATTAATAAAGAATCTTTATGTATGTGTACCACTTTCAATTGCAAAATTTTTCGGTTATACAGAACACTATTTGTCAGTTGATTCGAGAGTCGGTGAATTCTTGATTCTTCAGTTGTCATCTAAGCATATCTTAAAGAATTTATAAGAGGTCATAAGTAATTCATTTTGAACTCGAAATTTTTGTTTTTAACTCTTTCACTCGTCTACTTGTCGATTTGATGTATCAATTTCAGATTTGAAGTGACATTTTCGGTTGAAACGTTTAAATTACAAAAGAAGCGAAGCGAAACAAACAAACAACAACAACAACAACAACAAATTACTTTAAAAACCAAACTCTTATTTCCTCGCTTTGATTTGCTTCAGATATGTTCAAAAATTGTTAAATACATTATACGCCCGTGTTGCAAACAACAGAGCGAGAATAGTTTTTACGCACATCGATGTGAACATTGAAATGGGTCGAATAAAGTAAAGAAATTATATGTGATCCGCAATGCGATTACTCTAAGTCAAAGAAAGGAACGAAAACAGTTTTTATATCGTTCACAGGTTTGTTACAGAAAGCGTTGATAACGATCGCATTTCGCCTGCAAAAAAGATACGTCGAACAGTCCATTAATTACTGTCCGAACGATGACTATTGACTTACGAGCTGTGATCTGTTTGCAGGCATCTGTTACTGTACATCAATGAAGTAACTGTGAAAGAAGTAGAAGTAAAGACTTCGCACAATCACAGCATCAGAGAAGAGAAGAGAAGAGAATCAAATCACTCGTCTCTGTTTCTGTTTCAATCGTTCGATACGATTCACACGCAAACAGAGAAGAATCACACATTTCAAACATACGCAGACACATCGAGCACACAACGAACATACTACATTTGTACATAAACACACAATGTGAATAACAAATAATGCAATGCATTCGGTTTCGTTTACTCTTCTTTTTCCATTTATTCCAAGTACAATATTTGCGAATGCAACAATATACACGCAAAAATGAAGAAATTTTAGTTTAGTTTAAAAATTTTCGCCAAACATTGAAACATTTTGTATTTGTATTATAAATTTTATTTATTGTTGATGTAAAAAAATTCAATCTTCGAAAGTTGAGCATGAAAGAGGAGAGAAAATGTCGAAGATTTTGAAATCAGTGCAAGAAAGCGATTTGAAAGTAGAGACAAAAAAATTTGCAGAGAAACATTTTTCTTGTTTTTCTGTATAAAATACATTCTGCGAACAAATCCGTATGTTCTCACTATTTATATTCGTCGTATTTACAATGTATTTATCAAATTCTGCTGTGTGCACAAAAATAACATTGAGGCAAAGAGAGAAAATACATAGAAATTGCTGTTTGCTTTGAAACACGGAAATTGCAACCGATTTGCAGGCGAATGTTTCTTAATGCAAAACAATTTTAAAAGCAAAAAGTATAAAGCTTTGAAAATACAAAAATAAAAAACTTTGAAATATGAACGAACAAAAAATTGTTTCTATCAAAATTTGTTGAGTCCATTGTTTGGACGATGGCGAGTAAAATAAAAAGCGTATAAATCTTTCTCTCTTTTCACCAAACCGCAAAACTTTAAAAAGAGAAGATTAAAAGTGTTTCAATGTGATGCATCACGATTTTTGATTGCGAGAAATAAAACATGATTGTTATATGTACATGTTATGTGTGCATCACAAACAGTTGTGACTAAATGCAATGCAATGCAATGCAATACATTGTATAATAACAAAGTTCATGAATTCAAAATTCTTTCACTATTTTGTATTCATTAATTGAATATAATTTCATTTTGTTCACTTTTCGATTCAGAAACGCAACAAAATTGACATTGAATTGTTTGCCGCATCAAACATTCGGACAATGGCATTGCAAAATTAAATTTGGGTGTGTCCGCACTGCGGATTCGCGTTGTACATACAGATGTGCATATCACTTTATTCCTGCTTCTTCAATTGTTATCGTAAAATAATGTTTGAAAGCGTGTATTGTTAGTAAATTTGGTGTGTGTCACAATGAGAATAGAGAAGCACTTGAATATAAGGTACAGCATCATTGCAAGTAGATATTTAATTGCGTAATTCAGTGACAATAAATGGATATCGTGTAAAAAAAGCGGCGTTCATACAAAATTCAGCACACGTAGTGTTACTGTGAAAAGCGTTTTGGTGATGATAATGACCACATTCGAGTTCGCCAGTTCGCCAAGTCATTCATTCGTTTCGCTTCCTCTTCGTTTACAGGCGATGCGATGCGTTTTGCCAGTTCACCAATGTTTGCCTCTTTCAATCGCATCACATCTTCAGCGACACATCCACACTCAAACAATACACACACAGTGCTTCGCAAAACATACTGCAGTTGCACTTTAAATGATGGTTCACTACGCATCGCGAGTTTAGTATTTTCACACTACTGTAAATACTGTACACTACTGTATATGTGAGTGCCATTGTTGTCGTAGAGCACAACTTTTATTGCATCCAAAGTAATCATTTAATAAACGGAAGTCACTATTTGCTACAACAATTCAATGTGAACATTAACAGCAATGAAACGAAATTTCTCTCGAGTGTCCTTAATTCAAAGGTTTCCATTGCGAGCTTAAATCTATTCTTTGCCTTTCACACAACAAACGTTTCTCGCTTTAAATTAATTACGATAAACGAGTTACACATATACATGTACATGTACACTCAGCATGTACCACTTTAACCTGCTGCTTTTACTTTACCATTCTTTTCTTTAATGAAATTGCTTAAGAAAGTTTCGCATGAAAACATTGCAAAATTGAAGAGCGAATATAAACTCGATGTTACATAGATAACATTCACCAACGGAAACGTTTGCCAAATAAAATACTAGCATGCTCAACAGTGAGTGAGCGACTGATTTTAGAACTTTTTATAAAAAGTAGTTCAAGTACTGAACAATTTACAATTTTAGAAACTCCAACATCAACAACAACATACATACATTCATTCATTCGTATTCACTGTTTCTAAGGCATTTAAGTTTGCGTTCTGTTCCCAATCATTCATTTTTGTCATCGACTTAAAAATTGTTTCTTTAAACAACAAATTTGTTGCCTGTGAAAACAGTGCGAAAAAGCAAAATAATAATAATATTAATATTGTCAACATGTACAAAAGGAACACACACACGCATACATGCACATATCGTCTAATATTACAATGTTGCTTTATTAACTTGAACACAACTTCCGACGTCTATGGAAATATTTGACGCAAACACAATTTAGCGAAAGTTTTAATACACTTTATTATGTTTAACTTATTTATAATATTTATATTTTTCTTTATTTTTCTTGCGAAACTAATTTCCGGTAATTTTTTTCTCACCAAATTAAAATGGGAGTAATGAACGCATTGCTAGTGTTAATGAGTTACTCGGCAAATATTAATTAATTTGCGTGAAAATGAATTTTAATCAATAAAAGGCAAACACGTTACGAAGTAAAAGTAATGAATGAAGAATGAATTTTCACTTGAAACGCACATTGCAGCAACATGATGAAATAGAGTAATGTATAGCCTGTAATTTGGAGCGTTGAGAAGACAAATCACAATAAAACATAGTGAAAACGATTTGAAACGTTGTGTATCTATGTGTTGAACGCATTTCACAACTTTATTGTTTCGAATGAAAAAATTGTTTCCAAGCAAAAGCGAAGCAAAGTAAATGATTTTCTAAGAAAAAGTATAAATGAAAGAAAGGAGTGAAGAAAGAAAAAGAAATAGATGAATTATGTGTTTTCATCGTTCGTTCATATTGATTCAACTTTTGCGGTTAAAGCACATTTCTTTCGCCACTGTACTTTTTCGGACAAATCTTTTTCTTGATCACAAGCTTCGCTAATTGCGTGCGATTAAAGATACTCTTCTTAAAGAGACCAACAACAATAATACACACTCATTTTTTGTACACCGACTAATTTTTTAGTTCGTCTCATTCGTTCATTGTGAATACAGTCGAACAGCGAAAATCACTTTTCGTCGAGAAATGAAAAAGGAAATAAGCAAAGAAGAAGAACAGAGAACTTTTCTTTGTCTCAAACACAACAAACTTAGAACATTTGCGGAGAAACTTTTGCTTTAACTTTGATTTTCTTTTCGCAAACTGCCATAATTCGCATGAAAGCAAATTAATTACACTTTAAACAATTTTTACTCATATCAAAGTCAAAATAAAGATACTGATTGATCAATTGATGTGAACATTAACAAATACATATTTTTAACACACAACTTGTGTGCTTAACAATAAATACCAAAGTTCACAAAACTGAAAGAAAGACACTTTACGATCATTAATTGAAAATGAAAATTTTTATTTTATTATTTTATTTTTCAATATTCATAATACAAAATAAATTATATTAACATTATATTTCATTCACAAATGTCACCAAATTTCAAGATCAACACTAAAAGTGCGACACAAATTTTTTGCTCATGTTTCTAATTATAAATGAACGTTGAACATTAAAAAGAGAACGTTTGAAAAATGAACGAATATTTCAATGGCGATGTCTAGTAATGTCTAGTATAATCTTTGTTTTTCGTATATTATGCATAAAAATTAGCATGAATCGTAGCTTTCAGGGCATTCACTGTTACTACATTGAAAACTGTGTGTCAAGTATATTATCTACAAAGAATAACATTAATATTAAAAAAGAATAATAATGATAATCAATTACCCGAAAGCAATATTTAATGTTCGCAACTGTAACGCAAAAATTCACAAGAAAAGGTTTTTTATATTGATTGTCAGAGAAGAATGAGATGGTAAAAAATTGCGATTGCATGTAATTTAAATCTATTGTTGCATTCAAATTGTGTCGATCGTGTTTAAAGTGATACGGAACAATTGAATGAAACGAAAAAATGTAAAATAAAAAAAATACAACAAAATGTACAAAATACAAATGTTCATAGTGAGAAGCGAAAATAACAAATAAATAAAATAAATTTTTGCGAATTCGAATTCAATTCAATTTCGAGTTTCGCACATTTTCTGTGCAATTTGCTCGAAGAATAAGAATAATGGTAGACAGTGGCGTTGCTGGTTTTGCGAAATTCGAATCTTATTTGTTAACACCGATAAAAACGAGAGAAAGAAGTGAATACACATCTGATCGCACTGTTTAGTTGATCGTAAAAACATAAATGCATCGAGATGCATTCAGCATATCGCTGCTTCTGTGTCTGTACATTTCGGCATCGTTGGTGGCAAAATGGTTGCCAATAAAAAAAGTTCTCGCGAAAAGTTTGTTATGTGAGAAACTTTTTACAACACAACAAATCGCATTGCATTCTTTCATTAAAACTTACATGTTCACGAATTAGCAGTGTACATATAGTCTAGTACATATAATCTAGCTCGTCATTTACTATTTTACTGCATGGACACAATTGAATTGTAAACACATTATTTGTGCGCAATGCGTTTATTTCATTTAAATAACAATACAAGCGAATAAAAATGCATCTTGAATACGTATTTCTTATTTAACCTCGTCAAAATAAAACTCACAATTTTGTTCATTTCATTTCGTATTCAAACAGTTTTTAATGAATATTTCTTCTTCGAAAGACACATTATTAATATATTAGTTATAAAAATGCAATTAAATAAACGTGAAATTCAATTTTCAATAAAGATAATTAAATAGAAATAGAAATGTCTAAAAATGGCTAATTTGTGAACCATTACTCGTCTGTGGACATTGAAATGTATTGAATATACGTAAACTCAAGCGTTGACATAGCGACCACACTCGTAATAAGGTTAATGTTTCGAAAGTTATGCGATAAATTAAAAAATGTTTGACCATTAACTTAATGAATGTAATTCAAGTGTCGCGCTTTAATCGTCATTAAAATATGCATTTATTCGTTTAATTTACCGTTATTCGCGCGAAGTAATTAAAAGGCAAAACGGTAACAAAAAATCAAACGACATTTGCTAATGAAAATATGAATTTTCGATAAATATTCAACATTCATGTGAATTTCTCTGCTGTTTGAATACTGAATGATTGAACTGGTAATGCATTCTCAATTCGTCAAAGCACTCACTACATACAATTCGCCGGTTGTTGTAAAGCAATAAAATTGAAACTTGTGTCAATTAAGCAATAAAATGTTTCACGGAAACGATGCACGTGTTCTCAATATGCAAAAGTTTGTGCAGATGTTGTCAATTTACACAATTTGGCAGCGTAAAACACAGAAAAGGTCTTAATTTTAATGTCCATCGCTGCGCACTAAAGTTGCACATCTAACATTAAAACTGACCTCGAGCTCAAAATTGAGGTTTATGTTCGCGTGAATCATTAAAAAATGGTTACCACTTGCATTTGTTGATTGAGTAAACATAAACAAAAAACAAATTTAATTTACATTTATATTTGTTTCATCGATTCACTGCAACCTTCTCCACAAACTCAAAACGACTGTTTGGTTGACAAATTTTGAAATTTACGGATAACGGAGAAATAGTTGCATCTGTCGAGAATTTAACACTCTCTTTCAAGCAATTATTATTCTTGCAGAGCCTTGAATTTTCACTGAACATTAGTTCGCAGAAAAGCCCGCCATTAGCATTAGCAGGATTCGTGTTCACATTGCAGACTTTTGTTGTCGATTGTCTCTTAAATTGTTTGTGTTTGTTTGGTTTTTGATATCGTGTGAAGCGAAGGTTATGAAAATAAAAACACATTATGTTGTTATCGTAGAAGGATGTTAATTTGAGTTGAATTCAGCAACACTTTCGAAGAGACGAGGAAAGAGTTTATACGAGTCAAGTCGTACTTTAAAACGCTTCCATTTTTAGGAATTAACTTGCATCATAAAACTTCAACATTCAAACTGCAACGATTACCGAAAGCAATTTCGAACTTGTTTTTATTTTCAAGTGATCAGTTTAATTTTATTGGCGTTTATTATTTAAAGAGGACAAATTAAGTAAGATTTATGTAATTTTTTGATATAACTGAACAGCAAGAATGGAAGCCAGCGTTTGTGGTGATTCGTTTGCGATAAAACGAGAGTCGATGTTAATAATTGATGAATGTTCACGCAAAAATGTTGCGAAGGAAACAGTCACAATAAAAGAAGAGATGAATAACAGTGACACTGGTTGTATGATTGAATACGATGAAATCGGAGTTGTTCCTCGTGCAAATTCGGTGTGCAGCTTTTCCAGAAAATCGAGCGAAACAGCTCGAATGTCTTTTCCGATGCGAAACTCAAGAAGAATAAGCGATGCAGAAATCTGGTCAATGAGTGAAAGTTGCTTTGAAAACAATGGGTTAAGAGATGAAGCGACGACTACAATGGCAATGGCAAATGAGTGCACAGTGAATGGACCCAACGTGCAAGTCTGTAATTTTGGTAAGAAAACGGCTCGAATGTCCATGAGACAAGGAAATGTTGCTCAATATAAAGAACAAATGAAGATTATTCGAAAAATGCAGTGTAAAGCGTTGAAAGAGGCGATCGAAGAGGCCACATTCGAATAAATATGCTCAAGACGACGTGTTTCGTTGCTTAATGGACTCATTCGTTACTTAATTAAAGGAAATTAAGGAACTCTCAAAGCAGTCTGTGATTTCAAAAACGTCAGCTCATACAAATGTCTAATTGCTCAAAGTTTCGCTATTTTTCTAATTCAAATTGAGAATACTATATATATATATATTTTAAAGTACACATAATGGTTAAATATTTGACATACTTTATCATTTTCAATATAACTTTTCTAATTTCGTAATCATTTCGCAAACAGTGCCAAATAAATAGCTTTTGATATTCTTTTTTTAAAACGACATAAATAAAAAAGCGTCGATTCGATTGTGTTTTGTGTTTTCATTTTACTTGTCTTACATTGATTTTCAATGACATTTATTTTCGTAGTGTGTTTTAAATTTACGAGTTTAAAGCGTTTTCATTAATCAGTCGCTAACAATAGTGCCGGAAACTCGACAACCATTTGGCAATTAAAAGCAATTATTGGCGACGAAAATTGGCTGATTTCCGACGTATTCGCAATGCATGCAATGCTTCATTGGAAATGAATGAATGAATGAATGCATGCATGCATGTAAATGAAGAGAGAAAGCAGCGAAATAAAAGTTATTTACGAGAATAAATAACCAATGTCAACTAATGGTGAAAACAAACATTCGACTTACATGTACATCCTGATATAAAATTGAATTTATGCTTTTCAAGTGAACTAATTTCGAATGTGAAAAGTGATCGCAAATGAATCGCTTCTTGTTTGACTGACAGAACTGACTTCAATTAATCATTGAATGCTGGAATTAAGTGTGACACAATTGACAGTCTATTCGATTGATGCGATGCGATTCGAAATTTAATTTCGTCGACAAATTGAAAGCAAAATAACAAGTATACACAAGTTATGAAACGGCAGCGATTTTGTTGTTTCGCAAAACTTTATAAATTACTACAATGGAAATTCGCAGAAAAAGTTCTACTGCTTGCTATTTCGCTTTTGTGTGCAATTTTTGAAATAAGTTAAATAAATTGAATGCGAAGCGAAAAGTGTTTGCAGTTTATTGCTGCAAACCAAAAGAATAGCGCACGAATGCAAAATTTGATACTACAAAGTAATCAGTTTTGAATACGAAAATAGAATGAAAAGGTATCCTTATTCAAAACGTTCATATTTCATTAAAGTACACAACAAACAAATGCACGCAATACTACATGTACATGTAGCATGCACAGTCCAGTACTTCCACTATTTTCACTTTCTTCTTTTAAAAGTGATTTATTAATTGAACAGTGAGCGAAATGAAAAAGCAAAAGCGAAACTGGTGCGACTTTTGAAACATAGAATCAGCTAGAATGAATGAAGAAGGAAGAAGCAACTGTCTCTTGTATTTTTCTGTTTTATTTGTTTATGTGCGACAAAAAACACCATTTTTGGAACTGCAATCTTCGATCAGACGGTTGCCATTCAATTGGCTAACCATTGACAACAATGTACGAACACAATAACTCGAATCAATTTCAAACATAGGCACACATATCGACATTGATCATAGTTTCGATTTGCTTGACTATCTATCGGTTATTTCATTGTATCATTTCTCGCCTCTGGCTTTTATGTATTCATGCAAAATATAATATGAAAATAGCAAAAATGCGAACTTTTGAAATATGTATTGAAAATAACGCCGAATTGGCAGTGAAAATATATTCAGTTTGTCTGGCTCTCGATTTTCAATACTTCAAATTTCGTCTCGAAATGCGAAACAAAAAAGTTTTTCTCAAATATATCCTCGAAAGTAGTGAACGTGAATATTTAATGCATTCGAAAGCTGTGTGTGTATGTGAGTGTGTGTATATATATATAACTTATATAACTATGCACATACACATAGACACAGAGAGACACGAACAGCACTTTATTCACTGTACGTGTTTAAACTATTGAAATACATTGAGCAAAGTTTTCGTTGAGTTTGCTTTTATTTATAAGTTTTAAAACGTTTTCGCGAAGCTTTTAAAGTAAAGCAAACAGAGAAAGATAGAAAGATGCTTGCAATTTCCAACTTGAAACGATATTGTGGATATATGCTGTATTTGACGACATTATTTTCAATCGCATACTTTCTGTGCGCAATTTGCAACAGCAAAAGCATACATAACTTTTGTTCACATTTAAACACTGAAAATCAATGAAAGAAACAAATTGAATGCAATGAAAAGTTGAAGTGAAACGAAACGAAGTAATAACAAAAGAAACATTCACAAATCATTGCAATTGAGATTGAAAGAGGTGATCAAACGCTACAATTAATTACATAAACTTTGCTAATTACATTTCACAAGTGTTTAATCGTTGATTTATTTCCTAAAACATTGCGTTCAATCATTTTCATGTTCATAGCTTACACAACTTTAGAACTTTTCAATTTGCAACCGAAAACATACAATTTCTTAACGTTTTCTCACATATTTTAAATTGCGATACTGCGATGCAAAGGATTATTCAAATTGTTTAGTTCAATTGTAAATCACACACTGTCACACATGCAATAAAAATAATTCTCGTGACAACAGAAGTTACGAAAAAATTCAGACCATCGATGCCATTAATCTCGCCATTTGATTAACCAATTAACAGTTTTTCAACTCACGATGCCTTTTTGGAGAACTTCGACATTCACTGAATGTCTGGTGTCGGACGTTCCACAAGCGTATTACTTGCCTTTCAGCGACAAATGCGTATTTTGCAGCGAAGAAAGTTGTAAAAGAGCTAAGGACAGCTTGTTTTAATTAGCGAAGAGCGTGGAGTGTGTTTGTCATGTTCAAAAATACATCGGTGTTGCTTTGAACATGACAAGTAACAAGAAAATAGGTATAAAAATAGTGTATATTTTTGCACATTCGTGACCAGCAGATCACGAGGAGTCAAATGACACATCAACTTGACGGTTGGTGTAGAGGTTAAGTCACAGGACTTTACAGCGCCTCACAACCACTGTCGCAGGTCGAATATGATCCGCGTTAAATATCATTCTTTGCAAGATAAGGATCCCTGATAGTTTGTTGCAAACCCACGTTTGGTCAGCTTGGTTTGATGGCGGTATGACAGATTCGAATGTATTCTGGGTCAGCTATGTTCATTCGTCTGGTGCAACATATATCAACGTTTTTGATAATAATTAGAATTTGTTAAATATGTAACGACCCATTGACCCGTCCTCAGACTAAAATGGCTTCGCTCTCAAATAAAGTCGAATGAATGAATGAATTTGACCATATTGGAGACATAATGCTATTTTTAATGTTTACCCAGAATCAATAGATTGGAATAACTGCGAATCAGACCCGCGAAAGAAGTAAATGAGATTCAAATAAGGCATCTCATCAAGTTAAAAATTCTGTGTGAATTAGAAATGTTCTTTGATGCTGCAAGAAACCTGGTCGCAGTCGGATACGGAGCTCATGTCTGTAATTGCATCATTTCATTAGATAAAATTAGCGAATAGGCATGATACTGAAATAAATGAAATTTATTATCCTTGTCAGCTTCAACTGTGACCAAAATTTTAATCCTCGAAGTCTACTCCTGGAAAGCGAAATTTTTCAAACTAACTCCGTGTGAGTTATAAGCAATGTCAAATTAGATTACTCTGTAGCTTATCCGGACCCGATTCAGCGTCTACTTTGAAATAGAAGAGCCTACTTTTAGTTTGTGATCCGGAGGTAACTTTGAAGGCGTGTTGGAGTCGGAAGTAAAAACTCACCTACAAGAACATCTCTAGTTGCTAGTGAAGCGCAAAGCGTTTGTGGTCAATAAGCCATTGACACATATAATCTTTCATGTTATTCGAAATTGGTCAAAAAGTTTGTTGACAGAAAATAAAAGCAACACATGTCACTTCATTTAAAATTGAAGTGATCTTTGTTTTATGTACTAACCAATAATGTACAGCATTTACATATCGCTAATTTTTAAAAATTTTAATCGTCTCGCGTTCAAGAAGTACAGATTAGGAAACTTTTGTAGTTAATCTTACATTTGCTGGGAGGTAATTTGTAAGGTTAAAACAGATCGAAAAGTTCTAAGAGTGATTAATAGAATGCTCATTGCGTTCTGCTTTTATTCTTATTTCTTATGAAATCATAGCACACAACAAGAAACACAAAACAGAAGAACGCATTTATCTCATATTTCTGAAATCAGTGTCTTGTACTACCATATTGAACTCACTGTCAAAGAATCACAACATTTCGTATCACATTGTGTTCGTTTGCTCGACGAAACCTTGTCATCCAATGTCTGATTAAATTGCATCTCATTTGATATCAGTGAATATGTAAATTATAATCAAGGAAAGTGAGTGTTTCTTTCTTTTGAAAGTCTAAAAACTCTTTGTTGTTGTAATCACAACTTGTGATTATGATCCATAACTGTGCGTCACTTTGCCGTGTGTTTATGAGTGCAAATTTTAAATCTTGCGGTTAAGATAAACATATCGTGTCCAGGAAATATTTGAGCTGTCAAATGCACGTGAAAATGCAATTATTTTAATTAAAATTTAAATTAAAAGTAACTTTGCAATTTATTGTTTGCGGCTGCAAACATCAACAATAACAACATTGACTTACATTGTCATTTAGACAGATATTTCATCATAATTTAGCAGATGAGTGCTAAATTGATGTCGAAATGCAAATAGTTATTAAAGGAAGGAAAATAAATGATACTAAACATGCAAGATTGTATTTAGTGTGTGTGACAAACAAGACGACTTGTTTCGCAATAAATAAATGTTTCACATATAAACGACAACAACAATAACAAAGTGAACACAATTTTCAGTTTGAATGTAAATCATGCGAAATTCATTGGAATACTAAAGCTCTACTCTATTCGTTCGTACTAGTAAATTGTATACAACAACAAGTCGTATTTCGATGCAATTTATGTTCTAATGCTGCGAACGTGAGTTAAAACTTTATTCACGATTTGTTTTCGATCTGCGACCGTTTTAGAACAAAACAGAACTGTTTTAGAACAACCGACGACAACGCATTTCTTTTCCTGCTTTAAGGATTTTAAAAAAGATCACTTTTTGTTGTTTGTTCTTCTTTCGCAGATTTGTTTCTTCGAAACTTAAATCGAAATGCAAATCGACCACAAATATTCACAATAAATGTATTGCTATTTACTTGAACCAAAATATTACATACTTACTGTTAGAACAACGAAACTTATAAGTTATAACAGTTAGTTAGAATAGTGCAGCATATTTCATCGAAAGTTTAGTAATATAAATTTGTCTGTAGTGTATTGTGATAAATTTATATTCTAGTAACTAACCATTATAATACGAAGTGAATAAGTGACTGACTGAACTGACGATTTTGTTGTTCACTCGTTTGGCACACTCAACTCAATGAAACGAAATGAAGTGAAATGAAATGCAACGCGAATGCAATCTTGCTCTTAAAAGAGAATGTCTTTAAAAAAGTTGAAAGAAGTGAAGAATCGTCGAGTATAAGTGTGACAAACAAAGTGCATTCATTTTAAAAGAAGTGAAAGAAGAAGAAGAAGAAGAAGAGATGTAACAGTGTCGCTAATCCTTCTCTATTAGTAAC
>NCKV01000481.1:0-17357 GCA_003675905.2 Leptotrombidium deliense
AAATGAAACTGTGCGAAACTGCACAACGCGCACTCACTCACTTCACGCGTAATGTAATCCCGGGTTAAGCGCGACACGCGACCGGATTATTATTATCGAAATAAACTTTTAATAATATTCGCTTAATTGCAATTAGCAAACTTGGTTGTATTTGCAAGCAAATTAGTTGCGTACACTTTTCGCACAGATTTTTGAAATGCGAACAAAGCGCGCAGCCTTCAGCACAACTTTTGCAAAGCGAATTCGCTTTGGAAACACTGAACAATGTTCATACGAAGAATGAATGGCGCATGTTTAGTGCATTGTAACTACCGCAACGTATTTCGCTTTTCTGGACTCAAAGCGATCTGCGCAGTCGTTTTGAAATTCAAACGATCGCATCACTGTTTCAGGTACGGCGACGAACAGCATGCACACCGTCTTTCGGGCTTTACCTTCGACTCACAACATATTTGTAATTCGCTTTAATTAAGCATTCTCGGTTTGTCGTCGAATGTTTTTTACTTTCTGTATATGTCGGTTGACTCTTTGGAAAATCCTCCGAATACTGAACACATATTCATTTCATTACTTTTTTATGAAACTTTTTTAATGAACTTAATAGTGGTGAACGTGATGCACTCTTTAAAACGGATGTTTGCTTTACGAATTTATTGAAAAGTGAAAATTAACAAAAGAAAAGGATGTGAACGTTGTGAAATGAAAATAAAAATACAAAAAATTGAATTGATGTTAATCTTTGAAACCAGAACGATTAACAACAGATTAAAAGCGTTACTTTTTCACGTTTCGTTTGCAAATAAACATGAAAACAGACAGAAAACAGAAGAATTTCAAATAAACAGTAACATCGATGTTGAACGCAGCAAATGCTGTGCAAATACAGACGTTGAGAGCAAAATTTAACGTTTCGCTGTTAGAAAACGAATATTCATGTAAATACTAAGCGCAGAGAGCGAATACAACGAGACACGCGCTTTATTAAATTACAGCCTTTAGAACATTAGAACATTACTGCGAAAAGTCAGAAACGGAAAGCAAACAAACTGAAAGCGAAATGAGACAAGAGAAAGGCGAGAGTCGCTTGTTTGTTGACTGCTTTGCATTTCTGCTCTATTGCATCTGTCTCTTCACTTCTTTGCGATTGCATTGCGTTTCGCAGTAACAATAGTCGACTCAACTCAACTCTACTCTCTGAAAATGGTCGACGATTCGAATCTTAGCAACGGCGAAGAGCACATTGTGCGAATGTGAGCCACGGTTCGTTTGCATCGTGTTGTGCAGCATTGAAATCACTTGTGCCGTAAAGCAAGCAGCGAATCAAAAATGATTTCAACTCTTTTCAATTTTTAAATGCGTCGACTGTACGTACGCATAAAGAGGAGAACAAACAGACCGCCCGAAGCCGGCAACTTTACCAGCGAACCGTTTACATTAACAGCGAAAAGGTTTTTTTATTCACAGTTTCTTCAACTTTTATTCACCTCATTCAGCGAATTATGGATGCGTGTCCGAAACAACCGGAATTCAGAAGCCGGTGTGTCGTCTGCTGCCACTGCTGTTGCCGGTTTCGGTTCACAGATAAAAGCTTTCCATTTTGAAAAATGAATTTTTTTTGTAAAAAAGAATAATTTTTACTTTCACTTCGCTTTAATTTTGTGTGATGTTGATGCTGTTTACGATGTCTTTATGATTAAGCTTTTTTTCGCTTCGAATCGCATTTTTATTTGAAATTGATGCGATCGTCAACTGAATTTGAAATTACACATCGAATGCGTCCAAATAACGTTGTTACAGTATCTGGTGAACCATTATATTAAATGTAAATGAGACGATTGCTGGTCATTTTGCGCTGTGCAAACTTGAGCCTGTAATAAATTTTGCGGCGATAAAAATATTAGCTGACTCGCATTTCAGATTCGATGCTTTTTTGATGCGAAAAGTATAGAGTAAAGAAATTGAAATATACTTTAACGGATTTCGGAATCAAAAGTCTTCATCGTTATCACGATATCTGCATATTACGCTTTTTCAATGCGCGTTTGTGCTTGAAGAGAGAAAATCTCTTATTTTCACATTACAAACTTTGAATGTCGACTTTCATTTCTCATTCAAATGCATGCAATCGCAAAGAGAAGAAGAGAACGAAGAACGAAGCACTAAGACGAAAAGCGAAGCATGTTATTTGCCAAAAAGAATGTTCATCAGATTCGCATTCTGTTCGTTATCGCATTTCACATATACATTCACATATACTTTCGTCTTCCATTTTAAACACTCATAAAAAAGTGTAGAAAATAAAAAATTAAAAATTAAAAACATATTTCTGTAAATGAATAACAACTCAACTCCTACTCGCATCTCGTGAAGGACAAATATGATATTTATTATAATTTTTAATAATCATTTTCGCCGCGGCTGTCAAACATTTAAATCCAATCCCTCACTTTCTGTGATCTTTTTCGAGGACTCAATAATAACAATTCGTTATATTTTTGTTGAATGCAAAAGATAATTACGCTTAAAACGTGAAACGATGCGTTTAATTGCTTGCGAAGAAGAAATTTAACACACAAAACGCAAGGAAACAACGACGACGAAACGTCACGAATTTGCGGTCTTAATCTAGATCACTTCTGTTCCAGCAATTCTGCCAAAATTACTTTACTTTACTTTACTTTTCAACGCTTTGTTGTTCATCAAACATTCAATCGCTTCGCATTCGTTTTCTCCTTCAAAAATACGCTTTTTTAAGAATAAAAATAAAGACGTTTACAATGAAAACAGAAAGTTCTTGTTGCCTTCTATGCAATGTCACTAAAAACAAAACCTCACTTAAACTTGCTCTTTAAAATGTACCTTTCAAGACTTCAATTCAATCGTAAAGCAATTATTTGCCTGTTGCTTCAATGTTACCAACAAAACCAGTTGCATTTTCATCCTTTAAAGTTAAAACTCTTTTTATTTCAATTTGCATCGAATGCAGTGAAATTGAATGCAAAATCGGTCGTTTGCATCGAGTCAACTGGTCGTCAAATTGTTCAATGCATTGAACAATGTATTTGTTCTTTCATCTTCGACAAAGTTTACAACAAAATTGAAAATAATAATGTTATATACCTCTTGTTACTCGAGTTCAATGGTTCTAAAACGTTTTTTAGCGTGCATTTAATTTTAACAAAAATTTAGCTTCGCATTCAAGAAATTGAATTTCGTGAACAATAATGATTTTGGGAGTCGCAAAATAAATGAGTGTATTTTTATAAACGATGGCAATTAAAGGCACACCAATAAAGTCACACTCGAACTGAATTTCGTATTTCGTTGCGCAAACAATCATCTGCCAGCTTGAAGCATTGGTAATAAAAGTTACTTCATAAAGCTCTTCTAAAGTTTGTACACACAAAGTTTCGCAAAAACTTCAATTTGAGTGAAAACAGAGCAGTGATGTAAAGAAAAAAAAATACTAAAGACGCTCGTATTTTAGGATATTCGCTTTTATAACACACACTCGCAAAATGTTTATTAAATTAAACAGCGATGCAACAATAATTCACGAATGCTGACAATAATTACCCAGTAATTTCGCGCGTCGATGTAACTACACAGCACACACACTGTATTTTGTGTGTCTAATTTTTGGTGAACTGCAAAGCGAATGTCTACTCAAATATTTATACGTTTAATTTGACGGCGAAAAGCAGACAACACCCGAAATATAAGGCGAACAAGAGAAGAAGGGGCGATGCACGCTGAAAACGAACAACATTCACATGCTGCTAATTATTTCTTAACACCGTACAATAATTTTCAATTCAATTCGATTTTTGTTTGTATTCGCATCTAAACACTGAAATTACAAATGTGACGAGTGACGTGTTCCTCATGTATTTCTGTAATTGATTCGCCTTTCAATGCGAATCGCAATGACAATAAATTGCCATTTTTCTAGCATTGAAAGTCGACGTGAAGAGATGATGATCTTTTATAAAAATACGGCCATTAATCTCCGACTTTCAGCCGTTCGCGTGAACATTCGACGTTAAAACTGTTCTAAATTCAAAACTCATCGAATTACGAAAGTAGAGTGAAAATTGATTGAAACGAAAAAGGGACACAAGCAGCACGTTTAATCTGTTCGCATTCAGCTGCTGAAATGCGACTCAAGTTTACATTAGCAAGCTAATGTACGAAATGTGTTCAATGTTCATAATTCGTAATTCGAATTCTAAACTGGTTTCACTTTAATTTCATCTACTTAAGTAATTTGAACATTTTTCACATTTTTTACTCATTACATGTACTCATACATGAACATATGTCGTAACCGCGCAGTTAAAATTATATTGGAAAAGTGAAACATAATTTATTTGTTTTTCAAGACAAGAGTCCCCTTGATTTTAATTAACAGTTGTGCAAAGAAAGTGTACTCGAATTTCAAAGTGTCGGTCGAGAATTTCGCCGAATTCGTTTCCAGTAACAGCAATAATTTACTAAGTTTGTTACTTTCGCTCCTTTTCGTGAACTTTCACAGAATACACTTTTGTTTACAGTGTAAAGTTCAACATCTGTTTCGAATTCTAAGAACTTTACATACACTGTACACTGTGCAATGTTTTTCACTCTGTTATGCTAATGTGAAGTGAAATTGTAAACTTAGCAAGTTTTATTGCCAAAAAGTAACGCAATAAATGCTATTTCGAAATGCCGTTTCTGGGAAATTATCGATCCAATTCATACATGTATTTATAAAAGCAGCACAAAAAAGTGTACAGTTGCAATCATAAAATTGCGCTGCGCCTGATAGCAATCAATTTTTGCATTCACTTCAATTGCATAAATGATGCATGATGATCACAACTGCATGCATTTTAGAAACGCTGAGCTTTCGCTGTTCGCACACAGCAAACTCCTAGATACGGTGTGAAGTGCAGCAATGAATACGTATTTCAACTTTATTTGAACAAAGTAAGCATAAAAGTGATAAAAAATATTTTAAATTCAAATTCGAGTCAACATTCACATTTAATGAACGCTTTCAATGAAATATATTTGCATATTGCTTACTTCCACTAATTTGCAACGACTCAGAATTTTAATTACTTAAAAATTCAGTAATTAATTGAATTTCAGTTTGTTTTTAATCTGTTTTTGTGAGTCATTCAAACAGTAATGAATCCTTTACTGAATTATTAATTACGTTTACGTTCGCAATGAGCATATTTCAGTGGAGAAATCTTTCGGTTAAAATAATCGATAAATAATGGTTTTTGAGTCATCGTAGTTACGAGAAAGATTGCTCGTAAATTAATACTCACTTGTTACTCACAAAAACGGGGAAAATTTTACGTCAAAAACCGGAATAAGAGAAATATAAAAACGGGGAAATTTTTTTCGAAAAAATAAGATATGATTTATGGAAAAGAGGTGTAAATAAACATTGCAAAAGGCCGTGAACAGAATGCTATTTATACTTATCATTGAATCATTGATAAGTATTTCATATATTTCAAAAGTCAAAACTTTATTTAATCAATTAACTTATATGATTTATGAGCGAATTTAAACTTTCAGTTGTTTCTGTTCATGTACATGTTCGTATTCGTTTATCTTTGAGGCACTTGAAAAATGTTTGATTAATAATATTCGATGAATTATTGCGTTTCGGGTTTTAATTAAACAAACATATTCGAAATCGGCGAAAAAGTTCACTAGAGTGAACAGCAATAATTCATAATTTACATTTCAATAATTCATATTCAACATGTGCACAATAAATTGTCTCACCCGAAGTAATTCTCATTCGCATCCAATTAGCATAGTTCGCGTAAATACGAAAATTATAATTTACAAGTTGTTTTCGGCTGTTAAAAAACAACAAAATATAACATTAGAACGGCTCGACGAGAATAATTTATGCAACGTAATTTGTCTCGTTTTCCATCATGTTCATTTCGGCTACTAAAATATTGCCGAAAACTTGTAAACACACGTAATTTAAAATGCGTATGTATATAATTTGAATATCGGTCTTTGCTCACCTGAACTGTAAGCGAAAAAATATATCATTTCTCAATAAATTTACTTCGGCACGTTTAATGTCGAATTATTTTCAAAACGTGAGTGATTCAACACAGACACATAAAAATAACGCAGAAATCGAATATCTGCGAGCAGACTACCTATCTATGGTATTAATGTGTAATTATATGGTATTATTTACACAAAGCTCAGGTATTAATAACGACCATTCAAGCGCCATTTCAACATACTCGAAGTTCATTTAGAAACCATTGACGTAACTTGACGCTGAGAATTTTTCTCTTTCACATCTTTATTGCTTCAAATGAGCTTTGTTTTTCAAGAGCAAATTGTCAATAATCTTTTTAGTTTCCTGTGCAACAAGAGACTAAAAAAAGTGTGCTTCAATTACTTTTTGGGAGAAACACGTTTATTTTTAAGTTACATTGTTTGGTTGCTCCTTTCACGTAAAATTAAGTTTTTTTTTCATCGAAAACAATGCAAATGTCTTCTTTTGCAAAACATTTTGTTACGTTTTGTGTACGAAAATGAAAACATGTAATTTACTACATTCAAGCTTTCTCAGGTATTATGTTAAAAGTTATAATCAAAAATTCAGTGCTGGAATAAATAATACGTGAATCCGCAATAATTTTTCATTGCGGACTAACCAGTTTAGAATAGATCAAAATACTCAATTAATTGCATATTTTGGTTACATGAAATAAACATTGAATAACAACAACAACAACAACAATTGATGCAGAATCTATTATGTTGAAGAAGAACGAAAATATTTTTAAGTTAGACTTGTGAAATTCTGACAATGTGAAAGAATGTGATGAAATATAATCCAAAATGCGTACTTTAACCAGAAATTGGTGAGTTTGCACTTTTTAATCGACCGAAATTTGGCATAGAAACTATTTTGGCAGTAAGCACATAAACATGAATGTGAATGCCTTTCATTTGCACGCGAAACACGCGAAACAAAACAGTAAACGATGAGTAAGTAAATGTTACACAAGTTTACTCGTTTTGCATAATCACAAAGAAGAGTGAATAAACTTTTCTCGCGATTACAAAATTACGATTATTACTGCAATCGAAGTAACGACGTTGACCGCTGCTAATGAGCAGATTGTGTATTAAACTTGGCCAAATGATGGTCACAGTATCTGCTTGGTTTGTTGTTAATCACAATGCCTTTCATTGTAATTAAAGTTTCTGTAATTGACATGTCTAAGAGGATAATTTTTGTGTCCTCAAAAGTAATTACTGCTGCAAACATAAAACGTCTTTGAATGAAGCAAACGATTAATCACAATTGCATATAATTATTGAGATCTATTTTCGTTTTGACGAGTTCTAAAATTAAGCGATGCAAACATTGAAATTTAATTAATTCAAAAATGCATTCAAATATGACCAGACATTGAAAAATTTAAGCATTCGTGATTTGAATGAACGAAATATGCGAATTATTGCAAAATTGCGAGCCTTGAATGGCAGCAGCAGAACGCAGACAGTAGCAGTTTAATTGATGGCTACCAGAAATACGCAACATATTTACACGTACACAGTGCATCGGCTGTACTTTACTGCTGCGACAGAATGCTATTTAACAGCAAACTAATAGTAGATGCTATAGCTATACTTGGGTATATGTTTCCTGTTCTCTCCCCACCATATGTCGCGTTTCACCACAAATTTATAGCCATCGGTTCTACTTTTTTCGGTTCTACAATTTTTTGTTTGTCAACGCGTTCAACAAAAGCGCTGCGAAACACCGATAAAAGTCTAGTACACGTAATGCCCGTTTTAGAAACAGCAGTAAAGACGAGTCAAGTCCGGGATATCGCAAATATTCTAATGGCAAAACACTTTAAGCATCCAAAATGCAGACTGTTTGTGAAACGACACGTAAAGGAAAAATGTACAAGACTTATTATCGACTGCAACACGTTTTAAATGCGATTTATTTTCGTGCAAAAGTCAACCGTATTTAAGAAAAATAGTTCTAAACACAACATTTAACCATTGCTAATGTGAATTGTGAGTCATTTTCAACATAGAAAATAGTAGTTTGTTGTTGAGCTTTAATGAACAAATGAAACATCACTTCATGTATCTCAATGCGTTTGTGTTCTTACGCAAAATTGTTTCGAATTAAGAGTTTCATTTTTAAAGTAACGACTTTGAAAGACAAGAGATGCAATTGACAAGAGCAGAGTGACTGTGAGGTCTGCCAGCCAGTGTACATAATCCCCTTGCAATTCGTTTAAAGTTATTTGGGGAAGCGAATATGCAAACATTTTAATGGTTCCTCTACATTTACATTTTCACGGCTTCGTTCGCTGACAATCTTCGCTATTTGAAGGAAACTCACTTCAATAGCAAAGTAATGTTCAATTGTTGTAAACTGTGAGTGCCTGCACGTTTACCTTATGACCTTAACCTGAAAAGCGTACCCCGCAACCTTTCTTCAAATTCAATTCCGTTTCGCACCCTTTTCAAATGTACGTCAAACAATAATCAATTATATTTTTTGATGCTTTTAAAAAATGTTCAAAGAAATTTAATATCTTTCTACTTTGTCATTATTGAAATTTAATATTCAAAATTTAGAAAAACTTTTCGTTATTCAGCATCAAAACTTTTGCATTCCTTTTTTGTTTCATAATACTACTTTGGGAATGAATATTTTCAAAAATGTAGTATTAAAATGCATCAATTCAATTGAATGCAATTGTTCAATATGCATAAATGCACTTTAATGTAGTGAACTTTTTGCATGATGGATGCTGTGCGAGTTCGTTGCTTCATTTCAATTGAAAGCGTTCAAATAGACGTTTCAAATAACAAATGAATAAATCGATCGATTATTTCATCGATTTTTGTTCATATCTAAACAAGCATTTTAAGTCACATTTGAAGTGCAAACAGCAGCATTCAAAATAAATGAATGGTCAATTGTAATTGTATTAATGCATTTATTGTTTGTGGTCACTGACCGTTCACTATTGACACATATTTGACGAAACAATGACCAGAGATGAATCGTTGTTCACATCGCAACCGTTTGTGTTGCATTTCACTGATTGATTGATTACTAGACGTGAATAGTGTCACTGAATTCATAATAAATATTGGAAGCAAATGTCAACGAATGTAATTGCGTTCTCAAACAAAATAAATGGATTACAAATAAGCAGCCATTATTACAGATAATGATTCATTTTTTGGTGCCATAATGAAATAACTGTTAAAATAAAAGAAGAATATGTATTCAATTGTGTGTGTGTGTCTATGTGCATTGTGTGTACATGCACTTAACTTTTATCCTCGAATTGAAACAGAAGTGGATAAAAGCTTAATAAAATTGCGTACACTTTTGTTTACGTTGTGTAAGCATTTATTGCGATGTAACCGAAAAAACAATAAAGACAATGTAAACGTTGCACGTTTCAACGTCCGTTGCCTTTGGCTATAAATAGTGGTGCCGAACGCAGGCAAATTGCGGATGATGTATCATAAAGTAGCAGACGTGAACGGCTTGTAGATTATTTCCGTCGCATCGATTTGATTCGAACGTAAATGAGTCTCGCACACTAACCGACAAAAATCGATACAAATATATTTCACCGAAAAACTTGCAGTAGTCACGTAATGTATGTTGTAAACTTTTTTAACAACCTTTTTTAATAACAGTGTTGTCGGTCGTTGCGAACGTTTCAGAAAGCAGGACACAGTCGACAGTTCGACGCCGCTGAACACACGAATATCTCTTTGTTTTGCATTTATTATGAAATGCAAAATGCACAACGTTTTCGGATTATATAACAATTAATAGCATTTTAAAGGTAATTGCAGTGTTGTTGCAATATAAATGCAAACTAATGTCTACGTGTGTTGTATGTGTATGTACATACGACTTGCATCTCCTCTCGTCTCAACCACTGATTTTTACCAGAAATGCAATTCTAGGAAATATCAATGCCAGAATCTATACTCCCCAACTACTCTCCTCCGCATTGTTCATGTCTCACGCGAAACGACAGGCGAACAGTTTCCCTGTTCTAAAATGGCTCACATTTTCGGTGAACGTTCACATTGTTCGCTGAAAGCCGTACAAAAAGCGGACACGCATTGAATTTGAACATTGCATTCAATATTCAATGTAAGCTTTAAAAGTGTTCAGAGGTTTTACTTTCTCACTGCTATACTTGAGTAACGTTTCCAGAGCAACATTTGTGTTTCGACTCAATTTTCATGCGAATCATAATCATAATAATCCTCACAATCATATTTTTATTTTCTTTGTGACTAATATTCACAATGAAATGAAAACATTGTAATCAGTGTACAATATGCACATGTTTGATCGAAATCATATTCACTCAATTATTTCCAAGTTATTTCCAAAGTGGCAATTTTGCGATGATTTCATAATTTCGATTAGAAGTTGATTAAAAAAAGCTGAAATTAATTTTCTCATTTCATTGCGTTGCATCGCTGTTGTTTTATTAAAGTCAAGGTACACTATTTTTTGCGATGAAATGAAATTTTTTGTTTCAAGAATCACCAAAATTCATGCATCCATTGTTCGCATTAATGAGTGTTGAAACAAAAAAGTGAAAAGTATTCAAGCATACAAAATGAATGGCAGCTGACGAATCGATTACCTTTACATATAAACGTACAACTTTCAACAGAATTAAACGCCATACATTTCACGTTCGAGCTGAAAATACAACGAAATTACATACTTACAAAAGCACACTCTAGATGCTCGATGTGCTCGATGAGTGTGTAAAAAATTGGTTCGCGTTTTAGTTGAAACGGCGAACAGTTCGGCGACAATAAAGCGAAGTGTCACATTTCATTACATCTCTTACGTTGACACGAAACAGATACATATGCAAAGTTTAGTGTAAAGCTTTAATGTTTGCTTGTTGGAACACACATATGCCTAATGTCTTTTCTCGCATGTTGTGCGCTTCACATTCGCTTTCACTGCAATTTTGTTGAAAGCTGTAATTTTTTTAAAAGAATGCGTTTCATTTGCAATTATAATAGAAGAAGTAATGTGTAAGTACAATGCGAGGAAATATGCTGCATTTGTTTTTATTTTTATTAACAACACTCACATTCATAAGCAGATAATTAAAATTCTAGAAGTCACGTTTGTTTGCAAAACAATGTGTTTTAATTGGACGTGCAAAAGACAAGGAGATTTTATGCGTCACTCAATGTCGTACATTTTTGCGAGCAGCGAAATATTATTAATCATAAAAAACATGAAATATGAAACGATTGTGGGAAATAAAAGAGGAAGCGAACAGTGAGCGCCTTGCATTTCATTGTAAATGTTTACAACGACACAAAAAATGGCAAACATTTAATTTTTCTTTTTTAATAAAGCGTATCCTTTTAGATTCTAAATGTGTCATTAAAAAAGTGTTTTCGTGAATTTTTTCAAGCGAAAGCAACTTTGCGCTAAAACCGATTCCTAGTACTACGAAGCACATTGTACAGTTATGACAGTTATCCGAAACATTGGCGTAATTAAATAATGTGTGAAGCACACAACTTCAATGATGAATGCAGCTTCACATAATCGCATCATGTGCATTTCTTTGAGTCGTTTATTTTTATCAATTCAGCAAAACTGAAACTGTACATGTAATATACTGTGTGCAACACTGTTTATATGGCTTCAATTGTTTTTAATGAATGAACGTACATTTCGTTCTTGTTTCGCTCGACTGTAAATAACATTTAAAATGACAACTGTGTCCTAATTTTCGCAGTCTTCCTTCCTTTTCGCTTTTCAAATAAAATTCTCTGTTTTTTTAATTAAGCAACGCTACAAATACCGTCACAAATACTTCACGTCATGCTGAAAATAAAGAATAATGACGATTTTCTCCCCGAAATGAAATTCCCAAACAAAACTGCATTCTTTAATTTTGTTACATCATTCGTTTCTTAATTTTACTTAAACATTACAGTGTTATCAGAAGAAACTTAATTCCAGTGACAATTTGGGTACAAAAATTCATTTTCTTTCGACACAAAAATATTCGTTGTAAGTTACACCTCATTTAGATTCATTTTATTCAAAGTGATAACAGTTTCCCAATTGTCTCCGAAAATGCACAGTAATTAATGTAGTTTAATTAACGGCGACGAAAAGTATTTTAAAAGTGATACGAAATTTCCGTTCTTCGCTTAATTACTGCTTAATTAAAAATTGTGCAGTTATTCGTAAAAGTGAAAAATAATGTTTCACTTGACGTTGAATAATGAGCAGCAAAAAAGTTCGTTAAAATCGTTTTTATGTCCACAAAATGTTTGTTAAAAATTATAAATAAATTTGAAAATTATAAAAAACAAAAATTCGCATTCATTTTGATACATTTACAAAATCCCAGTAAAACATGTCTTCAAAAGGAGGAGATACCCAAAAAATTTTAAAAACACTTTTTGAACACAACAACATTTGACTAAAAATACACATCGAGCGAACAGGCGACACTAAAAAACGTCATGGAAAATACATGAAGTAACAAAATACATAATTCGCGAAAACACACATTAAACTACATACAATTACGACTACATTTTCAACGCTGAAAACGTCGGATTAAAAGATTAGATGCAAAACATGAACTTTCCACGAATATTTCGTTACGTATGCAAATATACGATTCATTTTCAGTATTCAATTTCAAAGGCAACTGAAACTGAATGAGAAACAGAAAAGTACAATAATTTTTACACAAAATTACAATGATTAACGTTTAAATAAGTTACAATTATCAACAAAAACAACGATGCAACCAAATACGAGGACCGGCCTCTCATTAAGTACATTGATTAATATCGATTCAGATTAATTCACAATGATAACACAGTTTTTAAACAAAACAATGAAACGTCAAAAATTGCGGCATTTTGTGTGTGTGCAAACAAAAAGAGGTAATTGCAAAAAATATGAACATGATGCTTACTGAGAACATAGATTATTTCTATGTTCACTTTGTTAACTCTGAAATCAATCACAAACAATTTTTGAAACCTTTTTTAAATCACAACTTTTCCGAAACAATAAAAAGTTGGAATAAAAAAGTTGATCGATTTCAGAGTTTGTCAACAAAAAAAATGTTAATTCGAATTAAGTTAATTAGAGACAGTAATTAATTAGATGTCGTTATGCTAATTACTATCAACTTTTAAATTTCACTGCGAATAAGTGGACAGTGATTTACTGTTACCACTGCTTGTAATTGGGTTAAAATTATTATTATTTTGTGATGGATTTGTATTCGATGATTGTTGAAGTGATGAAGAAGCGACTGGTGAAGAGACTGCTGCTGATGGATACGGAGCAGCATTGTTCACAATCGGCTTATGATTTACAGATACTCGTTGATAGTTGTTACTAGGATAACCCGAGGATGGTGAGTAAGCAGTGCTCGGGTATGAGTTTGATGCGGCTGCCTGATAACCGCCCGAAGAGCCGTACGGCGAACCAGAGGATCCGTATGGATTCAAAGAACTGATTGAATAAGAAGCACTCGGCGAACCGGCACTCGAACTCCATGCGTAATTCGCGCCATTAGCAGAGTTCAACTGCGAGTTGAGAACAGTGGCGGGAATCGATTGGCTGCCAGGAGACTGCCATTGCTTATAATTGCTCCAGTTATTTGATGCTGCATTCGATGAGTAACTGGGAAATACGACTGGGTAACGATTGGACGCAGAACCGTAGTAATTGGAGGAGGATGACGTAAATCCGAGCGGTGGCTGTCGGTACGCGTACGAATAGCTTGAACCGGAGGCCAGATAAGGTGACGACGTCTCTCGTCTGAATTAAAAAATATGAAAGCACCGATTAACATCGCATTTATTACACTTTTTACGAGCTTTTCGCTCGATTAACAATAATTACCTGAAAAACAGTGCGCTCATCAAATTACGAAGGCGATTGGTGAGTGATGACCTTCTTCCGCCTTGAATCGGTCTCAAAATAGAGAGCACGGATCCAGTGGACGACGGTGTTTGAGGCACATAACCGGTGTTGTACCCTGAGTTTTGATAAACATTGTAGGGGAAGACCGCTGAAGAGGAGGAACCGGAGATTGGAGACGATATCTGTCTCGGTTCGGGTCCACTAGGCTGCGATATCGGTGCAGCGGCGACAGATTGTGCCGCAGGCGATTCATTACCTCCGACGACGACCTCTGATTTCAGAGAATCGTTCGCGGAAACGCCGAGTGCTGTGACTGCAATCAATAACCAGCATATCTGTCAAGAAAACGAACAAGTGTTATAAATTGTCCGTTAATGACCGAAATAACGATTTTGCAATGAAAATGAAGATACTTCGCGAACGAACAGGAAACGAGTGGCAACACATTTGTAGTTCACTTTTATGTTGCCTGCAAAAAAGTGGCAACAAAGTGTTTCGTTGCTGCGTGTAAATGCAAAAAGTAGAAATATTTTTGAATACAATTTGAATGCGAGCAAAAAACTGACGAAAAGTTTGTTCGTCTGCGGGTGAAGATGCGGGAAACGATCGAATGGTTTCAATTCAGGTCAAGTTCTTCCTTTTTGCGAAACTCAATTTGTACGCTGTTTTTAAGAAAATGTTTTCTACAACATTTCGCTTTGATTTGAAAAATAAGTGTAAAAAATTGCGTCGAAAATAGAGAAGTGAAGAAGCGTTTGATCAATGTCGGTCGATGTATCGCGATCTGCATCCGCGAGTGTTTTTTAGCCTGCAAACACAGTGCAGTACTTCAGCAGTGTATTAATACATAAACTTTTAACTTCTATCCGTGACACGGCATTCAGCACTTCACAGCCTGTTTACAGTCTGTATGTGTAAGTGAAGTAAGTGTATTTCGGATTCAATTATTTAGGTTCACTCGAAGCAATATTGCAGTGAACGCACAAACAAATTGATCGCATCTTTGCTCAATTTGTGGCCAATTTCGAATCACATTTTCAGAATTATTTCTTAAAAATTATTTTAGCAAAAAATAAGCAATAAAAGAAATCAAATAAAATGCTCACGTCGCAAACATTTGAAAGCATTTAATTTTTTTAATGTCAAACTTTTCTTAGAACTTTACTTGAAGCCAGTTCTTATTCGCATTTATTCCACATACTTTTTTACCGTTTTTCTACGAAAATATACATTCAATATTTGAAAAGGTCAATAACGCAATTAAAGCTTTTTATCAGTTCACTGAGTCACTGGAAGACATTGAAATCTAATTTTGACCGTGATAAATGATATGGTTAGGTAACAATTAATCACGAAAATAGATTGAAAAAAAACGGAAAAGTGTCACAATGGTGATGGATCGTATTAATAAATATAATATTATTTTAGCACGACACACAAATTAAGTCAGTAATAACACTAAATAACCAGTCAATGGTACTGTGCAAATTATGCCGCTTTGAAAAATTAAATTCAAAAATTTCAGTTTTTTGTGTGAAATAAGCATAAACATAAATAATTACTGAATAAATAATATTTTCTCTCAAAACACTTTTTGAGAAATACAACAAATTTAAGTGTCAATGTCTCTACGTAAACTATGTGTTTATGAACAAATAATCTTTAGTGTATCTGCAACAAGTAGTAAGATGAGGTAACAAAAATTATCTGAAAACTTGAATGGCAAATGCATTAAAATTGTTGACATAAGTGAATATATTCGGTAATGGCATTTTGCTTAGATAATAGTCACTTTTTCTCAGAAAAAAACTGACTGCATTGGACATTTTTTTCTACGAATAGTCACATCCTTAATTGGTACATAGCAAACATAACGGAATTTATTTTATAAATATTTCAAATTGTGCCTCAGGCTGTTCGGTGACCTCTGCGACCAGTTCTACATTTCTGGTGGAATATACTTGTACACAACATTCATAATCATTTCTTAAGCACAGAATTTACTACACACTCACACACTAATCACTTGTTTTTCTTATACACTAAATTTTGTAGTTCCGTTATGTTTTCTCGTCTTTTAATGAGCACAAAAATATACATTTGTACTTTTCATAAATAAAATTCAATTTTACTCTTTTTTGCCGTTGCTCGTCAAGTAATCATAAACCGCTTATCTTTGCGCATCTTGCATTTAATGTGCAACATGAATTGCAATTGAAAGCAGCTTTTAATCTGATTACAATCATTAAATCTCGGTTTTGCACAATCCGATTAACAAAATGCATAAAATAGTATCTAATCTTTGTAAAACAATGCCAATGTAAAGCAATGCATGTTTTTCGGCAACATTAAAGTGATCGTCAAAAATAATTGTAAGCCTTGCTGTTATAAATATCCATCATTTCCGGTATTATTGACGTAAAAATAATGTTTTACTGTCACAATAAAAGGCAATAACATTGGCGTAATATTGCCGCAAAACTTGACATTGAAAATTTTGAGGTTAATGCAATTAACCTTAACAATGATGTAAAATTTCACAAATACATAATACTAAACATCATATTCAAATGAAATTGTAATAAATGTCTCAACTGCTGTCACTTTGCTTTAAAAACCGCATTAAAAATTTTCAGAACTTCACTTTTTCTTAAGAAATGCTCGACTTTTTTGAAAAGAAGTTTCATTTATTTATTGCATAACTTTTTCATAACAAGTGAATTAATTGCACTTCACTTCTGGTTAAATAGCCGAATTTACGCAAAATAAGACTGACTTACTGTTGTCATTTTTTGTTCCTTCACCTTGTTTCGACCTGACATCTTAACGGCGTTATATCACTGTTGTTCAGTCAAAACAATTCACATTCACAGTTTGCAGCAAATTTGAGTCCGCCTTTTATACGACGGAGTTTAACCCGATAAACTTGGTGCGAATCCTGTTCTTCCCGTTTACGTTGAATTCAATGCCGATATTTTCGGTACATTTTCATTGGGGAGGGACAAACGCACTCTCCGCTCGCTGCTCCCAAAATACACAATTTATTGCCAGCTAATTCTTAACGGTCGTTCTTCGTTCTTAGCATTTTTTACTTTGAACACAAGACACGTGTATGTCTACTTGTTTGAGTCACACACATTTTCATTCATATATTATTATCGTACTATTATCTATTCTGTATTATAAATAGCGAAAAGTCCAGCTATTGATCTCCTTTAAGGCAAAAAACCTAAGTTCCGTAAACCATTTACGTTATGTCCGTATTTTGCAATATTACGAAATTTTGTAACTTTTACGCAATCAACCGTTCTAATTAGTGGTCGCTTTCGCTGCCTTTTTATTTTCAAATGAATACTCC
>NCKV01000482.1:0-17345 GCA_003675905.2 Leptotrombidium deliense
TGGCGTCCAAATGTTTACGAACAAACAGTCTTCTTTGCCTTCGAATTGTTTCGTAAAAGGATTCACCTGAAAACAAGGAGAACCGAATTTGGTCACTCGTCTCCTGTGTTCTCTTTGGCACAAAGTAGAATCTTTCCAAACTGGCACTGGACGCGACCATCGAAGATTGCCGGTCGGTGGAGCTGCGTATCTGATTCCCTAAAACGGAATACACTTTACAGTAACTTTATACGTGATAATTTGAAGCATACAAATGTTAATTCGATTCATGCTCTTATTCATTGCTTGAAAAAAAGTAAAGTCAGAAATGGCGAAGTAATAGTTTAATGACCCAAGAAATGGAAAGAATCGATGCAGTGGTCTGCCAAAGGTTGCATCAATCATGTTTTATTCGAAGGATCGAAACACAAAATATGGATTTATTCGTAACGCAAAAAGCAAGTTATGCGAAAGGACATTATTTGTAATGGTTATGTTGTCCAACGCTTTCGACGCTTTCCATGGAAAACGTGAAATTAACTCAAATTGCGATCATTAATCAAACAGAGGAACAATGCCTCGAAAATTGGTGCCATGTCAATGAAAACATTATCGAAACATTCGCTTTCGCTTCGAGATTGAATTTTTAATTGAGTTTCATTATCGTTCTCATTTTCACAGTAATTTGATAAAGTGCGTCAATAAAATGAATATTACCTTAAAGACGAACGCACCATCCTCAACATTGCCGGTCAATTTTCCACATTCAGTATCAACTCGAACGGCCTCTTCAAACGACTGAACAGCACTGTTGCTGTCTGTGAAATCGAACGGAGACTTGCTGTCATCGCTGTCGATGAACACTCCATCGCTGTGTCGTTTGAACGCAACAACACTCAAAATTCCGAGAAACACGAGAACAGTGCAGAAAATTGTGAATGACGCGAATCTAGGACCGCGGGGAAGACACGAACCGTCTAATTCAACAACGTTTCCAGTTGAAATTCTGCTGCTTTCAGTGTGAGTATTGTATCGCACCAAATCCCTGTCCTCATCGTCCAACTGTGCGTACGGACGGCTCCCACTTTTCAGTAATGACATGCTTCGCGAACACGTTCACAGTCACTTGCACTCACTGTAGCTTTAAAATTGATGAATTCACGTTTGAAACGGTCGTCAAATAAGTTTTCATTCCCTGAAAAGTTTAAAGAAGGATTGAATTCGCGAAATTTGATTAAAAATGAAGAAAGGAAAGGCGATATCGAAACAACCAAAAAACGAATTTGATTAAATTTAAGATTAACTTCGGTTTAAAGTTTCAATTCTTCAAAAATATTATATGAAAGTCATTGATAATGAAACGCAAGTTTGAAACATTTTTGTCGACTCACGTAATCGAAATAACAATGACTGAAAATAATAATATTATTATTCGCCATTTGCTGAAGACGATTGTTTGTTTTGTACGACACACTTCTCATCGATAAATAAGAAAAACCACTTTTCGAATACAGAATCAGATGCAATATCATCATGTCGTTCGTTTTCCATTCGAAAGTGTTAAGAGACGCACAAACAGAAAAATGGTTGAGAATTGAGTGCAATTGAGATAAATGACCATTTCGATGATTGAACGAACTGACCTTTTCACATATTTTCGCTTAAAAGTAAATTGATTTTTTGTAAACAATGAGTTATTGCAAATTGCAAATATTGTTTCTAAAAAAATTGTGAACGAGTCTCGAAAAAAGGATAAAAGTTTTGCTCGTTTTCATTGAAAATTTGAAAAAATGAAATATATTCTCTGTTAAATTAAAGTCTTCGAAAAAGGTTTTCGTGGCACATTTGGATTACTTTTCGACAAGTTTTTGTTGCTCCGCAATTCTTCACAGGATTTGAAAGTGCTGCTTCCGACTTATCGTTTATCCATGTTGCATCAAATTAATTGCCCTCTTTTTTCTTTCTCGCATCTTAGACACAACATATCATATTTCATTTTTTGACTCAATTATCAGTGATGTAAACTATAAATAATTCTGTATATTAATAATAAACATAAATTTGAGAAGAAAATTGTTTGCTTTGCAGAAAAGTTATAAAACCAATTTGAATAACAAAATCTGTTGCAAATTTTTTCAACATAAATTTATTTAATATTTATCATTGAATTTCAGTGATAATAATAAACGTGTTACAAAATTGCTGTTTAATTAAGCTAATCTTAAATGAGTTAAAGTTAATGAAACTTGTGTTGTTTGAGAATATTATATTTTTGTTCGAAGCTTCAGCATGTTTACAGAACTAGTTAACAGAGTTAAATTGCTCGTTTCATTTATGAGCGAAGTTGCGTTAATTAAATAATGCGCTGTTGATATTCGCAGCGAAAGTGTTAATAATCATGAAAAAATGGTGTAATAATTGTAGAAAAATTGTTGCAATAGAATGATGAGAAAAAAGAGTGATCGATTGTAACCATAAAAATGGCGTGACTAAAGGATAAATGCTATGAAAAGAGAACTTTTTGTTGTACACGTTTCGGCGACTGCCTTCTCACTTTTTGCTCGTCAACACAATTTACTGCTGTCGGCAGAACAACGAAACCACTCACAGTCACGAACACAAACTTTGGGCAATGAATTTTAAATTTATAATAAAAATATTTTGCTTATTTTATCGTTACGCTCGCGAATTTTGCAAATAAATTCGCGTCGTTTGTATTGCTTACGCTAAACTTATCAATACAAATGCGTGCGTTAAGTAATTTTGATGCGATCATAATGAAAATTTAAGATCGTTCAATGTGTTTGTGAGTGCATTCAATGTTTTGAAAGCAGTAACTGCAACGAATGTACTTATATTTGTATCAAGTATCGATCACAAATAAGTTGCGTTCCATAAAACACATAATTTGTTCACTGATCGAGCATTTCTTGTTTAAGATCGCCACTGGAAACATTTCGCTGAATTTATATTCATTTTGTTGCAAATGCAGACAATAAATTTGGAAACACCATTATTTGCAGTGACAATGCAAACGCACATTAAAAGCGTTGCTAATTAAGTGTGCGAATAAAAAATAGGAGAGTTTAGTTGTGTCAAGAGTGGAATTGATTGAAGCAGAAAGTGAATGAAATGGAAACCGAAAGAATAACGTTTCTGGGAAAGAAATGGAGTCATTGGTGGCGATCAGAGCCTTGCGGCTTCTTTACGGACCGCAGAGCAGAGCGCGGATCGAATCGAATCGCATTCAATGCAGCGACAAATTGATGAACTGTTGACTTCGCTATAAATCAAAAAGCAGTCGAAAAAGAAATGTAAAGAAACGAAATGTGTACAAAAAGAAAAACGAGCAGCGAAGCTTTTTAATTTAGCTCTCTCAATGAAACAGTGTTTCGAGAAATTTAATTATCAGCTTTTGAAGAATGACTCGTTTGCCATTTTTTCGTTTTTGTTTTATTGGCAACCATTTATTAAAAGCACTATTTTCTGTGATGTAAACTTGTGATTGCAGTTCACAGTTATTGCAGTTGCAGTTATCGACCTGATTGTGTGACTATCGAGTGCACACACATAACACACACTGCAATGTGACCACTGGCACATACTTTTTCTTCGCCTCACTTTCCACGTCTTTATTTCAAAACAAAAACATTTGTGACGAACAATTCCACTCTTTATTGAAAATGAAATGTTACTTTTCACTTAAATTCAATTTATTTTCAAATTTTTCTGAACAAAGAAAATATATTTCAAAGAGCGTAACATAGTTATAATCTATAAAGAATTCAAAATTAATATTTATACTTCACTATTTCTGTTCTCATTTATTTTGTTTGAGTTAAAACTTACGAAACAATACTTTTGTATTACTCTTTTGAAAACAGAAGACGTAAATTTTTTTATCAAACTTTTGTTCTTGTTCTCATAGATTGTATATTTCTTTGTACTCTTCTCGTGAACAGTAACAACAACAACAAACACAGAAACAAGAAGTGAAACGTCATTTCTTCACTTTTGCTTTTTGTCTTCAACTGCATTGAAAGCAGTGAAAACATCGTTTTTCGTCGCGTTTCGATGCAGTTTTATACGCGAAAAGTGTTCTTTAAAAGTACAGCTACAGTTTAAACAATGCAATCGAAAGCATTCAACTGCTTTAATCGAGAACTGCGGACTTTAATTGAGTGATCGTTGAGTAAATTGTATTCAATGAAATGTAATTAACGATCGCTGCGAAAACACATCAAAAGTGCAACACTGCAACATTTGCTTCGACGCTCGGCAACATTGCAACATTTTATTTATTAAATGAAAAGCAAAAAAGACAAAAATTGAATCAAACTTCTGTAATTGCCAAAAAGTTTGCGTCCAAAACTTGAGCAATGAAGGAAAGAAAAAGTGATGCTAATATCGAAATACATCCGAGTACTGCGAATCGATAATGCTTTGTTAGATCTCAAACTGATCAACGGATTTAATCGGCACAAAAGTTGAAATACATTTTCGCATTAATCTAAAAAAATGTCGAGTTCCTCGATTCGTGTCCATTAAGTATTTATCGCATTATTTCTCTTTCTTGTTTTCACATCTTTCTCGACAAAACAACGAAATCATTGCTTTCTTCTGCTTTCCATTATTAAATATTTATTCTCCTGTTTATTAAATTTACAGCAAGAATGTGACATCCAAATTCGAACATCTAATAATAAAGTGATGTGTAATGCATTCAACTTGCAACATAACAGTAACTGCATTTAATGACAGAAAGTGACAACAATTTCTGTCACATTGTCTACTTTCAAAATTTTTTATTAATAAACATCTTGTTCGTGTTACGTCGGTTATTGTGAACACACATTCCATTGAACACACTGACTGTTTCATATGTGTTGCAATTACTGCACATTCAATTGTTCTGCAAAGAGTTATACTTTTTGAATACTTCTTAATTATTGTTACTAACTAAGTACTAATGATGACTTTTCTTGAATCGCTCATTATTTTGTGACAAATTATTGTTGTCATTCTGTTTCCTAATTATTTACTCATATCTTTTCATTGTTCTGTTTACCATTCAACGTTCGTTGCGCTCTTTAATCTTTTTATTCATTTGTTTGTTTTTGTTGTTTGAAAGAGTCTTACGTCAACGAGAACATACATGACTTGGACTCACATTCATTTTCTACTCGAGTCTGAAAATACATTTTTGACAGTTTAATTCAACGGAAAAGCAAACGTTGTGCAAATGACATTAAGAGTTTGAAAAGAGTGTAGCATGTAAGACTGAATGTAGTCACGTTGTGAAGCGAATAATTGTAAAAAAGACGGCACACAAGTGACTACGAATGCAGTGAATGCAGCAAGTAAAATGAAAGCAAATTTTGAAAGCAAAGAGACTGGACTTGGGATACATTTTCTCAAACAAAGCGTTGCTTCGTTTCACCTGCTTTTCGATGCATCGATTGCATGAAAGCAATAGCAACGTTTGCTTTGTGTGAACGCATCTTTGCTTTGAACACAATGGAATCGCTGGCGTGTCGTCAGTCACTCAATTGACTGTTCTTTAATGTAAATCTCGAGTAAAAGCCTTTTTTAAAAACTCGCCTTCAATGAAAGAGCTCTTTTTAACGGATGTTTAATTTATCTCAGCTTTTAATACAAAAGTAACTGGCGCTGAATTACAGCGAATACTTTTTCGCGAACACATTTCATAATCAGATTTCGTTATTTTCTTTGAAAAGCTGTTTTCTGCATTCAAAATTATTTCGAAATAAAACCCAATTTTGCATTTTTTTTGCAAAAAGCTTTTATTTAATATTAAAAGCAAAAGTATCGCATTATCATTGCGAAAGAATTTGACACTAAGTCGACACATTGAACAATTCATAATTTTGCAACATTTTCGTGTTTAATTAATAATTAAATGTGAATCGCATTTGCCTTGGAAAGGGAGAGCAAAGAGTGGACAATAAGAGTTGTTTTCACTTTATCGAGTTCTTTAGAATCATTTTATTAGCAATCCTCGAAAAACCTTTTCCACTTCTCTTCTTTTTGCTGTTCGCATTCGCATTTCGAAAAAGGAACGAAAATTCAAGTGAAACTGTGTTTGAGAACGTCGCAGACAAGTCACGCAATTAAAGGCTGCAAGTCAATTAAAGAAACTTTATTCTGTCGCAGAAAGCGATTTGAATTTAAATGCGAACTCGTGTGTCGCACATTTCAATGGCTTCGCAATCGGTTCGTTACTTTAAAATAAGTTCACGACTCTTTCTACTGCTTTATTTCTTTATTTCGAATATAAAAAACGTGATCAATTTTAAGTATACTAGGTTTGCGTTTGAAACGTTAAATTTTCTCATATTTTAACAAAATGGCGATCGTTTGAAAGTCTGCGAGATTTACAATCTCACTTTTTCGAGAAATTATCGTTACTTCGGATGCAATTTAAAGACTGGATTTGTGTGTCAACGCAACTATTGGCGATGAATCAATTAGTTTCGTTGCCTTTCTTGGCTTCGCTTCTTTGCAGAACATCGATTTCGCTGTGAAAATCACAATTTACAGTTCAATAAAAGTTGTGTACATTTATTTATCGTTTCCGAATCTGAAAGCGAACCAATGTTTTTGCATTTTAAAGCAACTCTTTGTTGTAAAAGTACAAATTGTAAAAAATTGAACCTTATAAATTACAATTGCTTTGGATATTTAATAAAATTTGCATTTGAAAAGAAACAAAGATTAATAATGTTTTATTGTTTTTGTTTGAAAAATTTAATTTCGAAGAATGAAACTAAACGAAGATTTGTATGAATTTTCGCAAAGAGTTTTTTGCTCATTAAATTCGTAAACAGAAAGTTCAATTATTCTTGTGACAACTATTTTCTTAATCAAATATCAACTTCTCTTTCGCAGATTGTATCAATAAATACACAGTGACATTGTGTAACATGCACATTATAGAGTATATAGTGTCGAAAGAGGCACACTTCGATTGCATAGCGTTCATTCATCGAACATTTTGTTTGTTTGTGAAAACAAAATTCGGCTGAAAAGTGAATGAAGTCGTCGTTATTTTTGCTTATGTTTCGTGAACACACAAGTTTTGTATTACAAACAGAACCGAAGTTCGGTCGGCGAATGCAACGAACATACAAATAGAACGCATTGCGTTTAGTTTATGTAAAGCTTTTTTTGCGTGTGCAAAGTTTCGAAGAGAAAAGTACAAACATTCGATGAATCTTATAGATGCATTGCATAACTCAATTACATTCATTTTTTATCCATTACTCAACGAAAAAATGCGAAAGTAAAAGTGGTTCGAACAGTGAACACAATTTTGACGACGAAATTCGCATTAACATATAAAGCGCAAAAACGAATGCAGAACATGCACAACAGAAGCCTTATTGAATGAATGCACCGTTTTTGTCGCAGCAATGATGCATTCAATAAGCAATAAGCAATCATTGATATGCTGCTATTGTAATGTTAAACACGCTTATTTGTGCGCCTTAAAAAACGGGCACAAATAAAAATGTGATACATTTCACTTTAGCGTTGCACAATAGTTGCGCCGTTTTCTTCTTTTCAATGCAAAAGAAATTTATAAAAGAAAATTGTGTACGAAATGTGTCTTTGATTTATACATTTATAGCGGGTGAAAATGGTTGCGAGTAAAGTGTACACTATAATATAAACTTTGAACGCTTTTGCAAATTCACGCTACATATGAGACGATTGCGAGACGCATAAAAATGTTTTTCGCTGTTCTTCGTCTGTTGGTGCGCAATAAATGCGATGTAAGATGTATGCTTCTAATTTATTAATCATTTCAAGAGCTTGTTTCACAGAAGAATGCATTTGTGTTCACTTAATTCGCCGAGAAAGTAATTCGCGAAACGTTCATATTTCATAAATCAAATCTTAATTCGAAATTATTATTTAACAAACAAAAGCAAAAAACGGCAAATAACGCATACACCAGAAATGAATAAAAAATTGTTTCACTTGTCTGCTCATTGCGGCAGACTGAATTATATTAAATCGATTGTATCAGTGAATCGCAATTACAGTCGTCGGTCGTCGTCGCGTAACGACGTTTCTTTAAGATGTTTTCTCTTTCCTTTAGACAACATTATTTTGTCTCCTTTATTTTGTCGCACACTTTGTTCGAAGAAAAGAATTGAGTGAATAAAAGCCATGTTTTCGTAAAGCATATTCATATTTACAACAAAAGCTGCTTTTTATCGCAACATTTTTAAAGCGCAAAAATATGCAACATTGAATTGCAGATCATTGTTGCAAAGCAGTGTGCGTGTGTGTCTTTTGCGAAGTCACCAATAAATCGCAACATATCGTTCATTAAAACGATTCAAATGATGCGAGCAGCCATTTCGTGTTTCGCATTTGCTGCAACAAAAACTTTTTAGTGAATCGCGAGAATAATTCGCCATGAATATAAATTCGAATATATATTTCGAAGCACTTTGCTGCTCAACGAAACGGAATGATGCGTTTTCACGGTCTTCTAGATGCGTTTAATATATTATTAGATTATTGCGCGAAATTAATGTGCATCGTTACAACAGCTTCTAATAACTTGTAACTCATAAGAATCACTATTTTTGTTGCCTCTTCCTTCGTAAGCAACTGAAAATAGTTCTTAGGAGTTTGCAAACGGTGGCTGTTCGCGAATAATGCGAATCTGATTGAGAACCGCGGACCGAGCACATTGTGTGCCGATTGCTTAGCTCGCAGGACTGCAGATTACAGCTAATTTAACGACACTCCGAGTAAACGTCGGAAACGCATTCGAGTACATTGCTTTACGGTGACATCTTTATAGTGAAACGCTGCAAGGAAATCCTGATATATGCACCGTTCTGTTCGCGAACATTGCTTGTCTGTTCATTTAATTTTACGTTTCGCAAACCGTTTCTTGTATCGATTTCAATCGATGCTCACTTATCGTCGTTCAAATGAACATATAATTTACAGCAGCGAGCATTGCGATCGCCGTTCGCCTTGTTTCGCCGCAGCAGAAGTTGCGTTTAATCAAAATGTTCGCGAATCTCGAGTGTATTTCAAAATTATGAGCCTTTTGGATACGAGATGTTCGATATCTGTATGAAGACATTGTTAAGCCATCGCTGCGCTGTTGTGCTCACATTTCATTCTGTTCGAAAGCAGATGTAAAACTCACGAAAATGTATATCTCACACATCATTTACCTTTTGCCGATTCGCTGTGCAAGCAAAACAAAGTAAATTCTTTTTTTTCAAATTCGGATCTCTTCAAAGTAAAAATGTATTTCAAACGAAACTCTGCTTCAAAAAAGGGCAACTTTTGTTTGCGAAGCGAGCGGATAAATTCAATTCGAATGCATCACGTTTTTGGTTCGTTGTTTGGTGAATGCGAATCGCATGGCTCTCATTTCTGTGACACAATAATCTGCTTTAACCGTGTCTCTGAGGATTAAGAAATTGCACAATTTTTCGGTGCAACATTGGAAGCCGATTACGCTTTGATCGCCGAACACATTTATCCCCCAAAAATGTACACTTTACGGAATGGAACCTGGAAGTTGCCATTGGATACAGGAGCGATCTCTTGCAGTAACGATAACCGAATATTTCCACTCACTTCAATCTTCACTTCTGTTCTATCATTTCATGACCTTTACTGCACTCGAACATACATGGCTCTTTTCGATTCTCAATGACATTCGATTCGAGGCAAGAAAACGGAGATCAATTCTGGAACCCGACACAAAGCGTGAAACGTTGCGTTTTCAGGCGCATACATTTTTGATGTAAAAACGTGCGAAGAATTCGCAATTCGTGTTTGAAACAAAATGAAACGACAATTCATTTATAATTATGGTTCGCACGACATCTCACCAATTACGGTATTTCAATGAAATATGTTCTCGATGTGCGAACAGCGGTCCGTCATTTTGTGCATTCAAATCGATGCAATTCAATGAACCGCTGTTGATCGCTGTTCATTTTAGGTGATGTCATTGGAACTTGTTTCGTGTTGCAGTGTCTTTTGTTGCAAACAGAACACCAGAACACAGAATACACTCAACTCATTGTTGCAGTCAACGGCTGCAGGCTTCTGTTCGCAGATCACAAGTGACAAGCAGTCTATTGATCACTGCTTTCTATAACGATTTTTTCGCTGTTTCGCAATTATTTGCTTGCATTTTGAAACGCATCCAGTTCACTGTAGTCACAGTAAATTATACCTCTCGTCGTCTCTTCGAAACAAAGAGTTCTAAATTAACGTTTCAAAGCGATTGATGTACTCGTCCGTCGTTTTCAAGTACTGCGTTCGTTCGCTGTTCACTTCTACTATTCGTAAATCTAATAAATTACTCGCTTCGTTCAGTAAAAACTGTAGAATCACTTCTTTCGTTAGCAACAATTCACTAAAAAATGAATAATCTGCGGATTTCAGCGGCTTTTTTCACTTCAAAATTGCATCGAAACACTTTTTAAAAGTAAAAAGTTCTCTCGTTTTTCTTTGCAAGCATGCGAGATTAAAATGTTGCACACAAATGCGAAATTAGATTAAAACTTAAACTTTATGCAAATCATTTAAAGTTTCGATTTACATTTAAATAACAAACTTCCATTTTTGTTTGAAAAGGCGAAACGAATGCATTGCTAGTCTGCAACTAGCAGAAAATAAATTAGACACAGTTAACCGTAAAATACTATATTTTCTATTAAGATGTTCGCTTATTTTGTTTTCAATCAAATAAAAGCAGTCGCCGAAAGTTCACTGTGTTTGTGTGCACTGCGAGCTATACTCGCAAATGTTGCAAATGTAGCGTTATTTATTTGCTTCACTGTGAATTGCTTGCAAATGCTGTGCAACTAGGAAACAGCGCTTCTTGCATCCACTTCAATCACAATTTACGGAATGCACGACAAACAGAAACATTTTCTCAATGATTATTTGTGCAGACACAATGGTTTGTCAAATTTTGTGAGAAGCTTTGAATTTTCACAAAAGTGAAGTTTAATAAAATTAAGAAGAAAGATGCGCTCAACAAGATGTATATACAATGCGTATAAACGGGCTACAAGATTCATACGCTCATATTTATAATGGAACAGTGTTCATTTCTCGTCTTTTCCAGAAACTCATAATTAAGTTATAAACGAATATCTGGCAGCAGATATTTGTATGCAATGTGTGCTTATATTCACAATATTTGCAAGAAAAAACCTAAACATTCATATTTTATAAAACGCGAGAAGCTTGAAAAAGCGAAAGAAATAATTGATGGAACAAACTTTTTTCACGAGTATTTTTCTTCTCTCGAAAATATTATAAAAATAAATGCTATTAAATTTGCGAGTACTTCTGAGAGGCAAAATTCTCGCTGTACTCTCATAAAATATACAGAAGTTACTGCTGCAGTTTTAGCCACGTTTCACTGTTTTTAGTTCACTTTGTGCAGCGAAAGAACGCGAAAAGATTGTGAACTTATGTTTTATGCACGAGAAAAGTGAAAAGTTTATCAATTTGTTGCGAACTGGTATTCGAAGCAAAACGTTTGCACCATTTTTCGGTAATCGTTTGCATACATTCGCAGTGTTCGCAAGTAGCGCACATTTCACTCGCTTATTTGATTAACATAACGAACCGATTTTCAATTCACCAAAATAAGCAAAGTTCGGTAAACAATAACAGCATTTATGAAATGCAACGTAACGCATTTTAACGGCTTTAACATGTTCGTGTTCACTTGCAAAATGAATGCTATTGAAAATACAAACGACGAACACATTGCATTGCATCGCATCTTCGTTCTCTTTGAAATCAATGCAATTTTGTGTTCTTTAAGAACAGATTGAATTTAAAGACATTATCTGCTATAGCATTCTTCTCGTGCTCTTCTTTTTTCTGAATACAAATGAGAAAATTAAAACTCAATGTTATGTTTCGTTGCATTTTAAGACGTCTTTCGTCTTTTTTCATTGCATTGCATTGCATTGCAACATATCCATTGGCAGAGAAGTGTGCTTAAAACTGTTCTTTCGAATGTCAAAAGTGAAGACAGAGTGAGCCTCACAAATTCTAATAGAAGGCGATATACTTCAATGCTCACAGTGCACTGCTGTTGAATTAATTTTTAATAAATTTTGTGAGTAAAAAGCGTAATTTGGACGCACACAACTCACAAATTCGATTACTTTCTGCAAGACTCGACGAGTTCACAATTTCGTCGGATTTATGAGCAAATAGACGACCTTTGTTGTCAAATATAATAAAAATATGAACTATATTCGATCGTAAAGAGTAAATTGCTATTTTTAACCTTTTTCGAGACGCATTAAATATGTTTCAAAATTTTATGTTTGAATTGATATTTTTTGCTTTTGTCGAATCGATCGCAGCTTTCTTAAAACGTTTGTCACAAAATTCTATATTTAATGAGCGTCTATCAAGTATTTATTATATAAGGCTTCGTTTAAATTCAATTTCATACTTTAATATTGATTGTGAAGTGTCACTGCGATCGATGTAACGAGTTGAAAATTAAAGTTTCAAAGTGAAATCGATTAAGGTGAATGTGCGAAACGTAATTAATGAAATGTGATTTACTTCTGAGTGAATGACTCTAAAACTTTAAACGAACTGTTGTTTAGCATGAAAATGTCATCTATGTGACTTTTGAAATACATTCAGCAAAGAATTCAGTAATTACATTCACGCGTATTCAATTTTTGCGATTCAAATTCTGATGAATTTATTATTATTTTTCATTTGAATAAAAATAAAACAAACGGAAAGTTGATTGAAAACTTTTTTGAAACATACAAAAATTGTCGAATCGAAAGATGGATGAAATTAAAATGTTTCTTATGTTTGAAAGCGCCGCAGCAACGGGAAGAGGACAAAAAATTCTTATTAAACTTTAGAGCAAAAAAATGTAATACAAGTATCAAAATTCAAGATATTTGAGGAAATCCAATAAGAAGAAAGAATGAAACATTTTTTAGTTACAAAAATATGTCTTGCATTCAATAAATTGCAATACAAACTTTAAATTCAAGTTGGTCTTGTTATGAAATGTAAACTTTGCACGCGAATGCAATTGCAATTGCAATGTAATTTTTGTTTCAATTTTAATTGAAAATTGTGTATTAATTCCTCTAAAAATTTGCATTTAAATTCGTTTTCTGTTGAAACGTTGAATTAATTTCGTTCAAATTTATATCAACGTAAGCTAAAGTCTAAATTTATAATGATTGCAAGCAACATTTACTCACAGATACAACGAATTAGTTAACGGTTGATAATTAACTTCTAATACTTCATTTATTTCAAGCTGAATGTTATTCAAAGAAATATTGAGCAATAAACGAAAGTAGAGTTCCATTAATGTCGTTCTAAAGTATATTGCAATGATTTTGAGACAACTACTGAACTAAGTCTTCCTGAATTAAGGCAATCACATTAATTCACAGACTGCTTCGTTAAGTTCGATATTACCACTCATTCATTTCGAAGCTTTAATCTAAATATATTTTGCATCCATTTTAAGAAGTTCTCCTCTTTTCATTAGAGTTAGATGAAATAGTTATATGCAATGTTCAGAAAAAAGTTTCGTACAAATCTCGTGTTTAAAATATAATCATTACGGTTAAAGTATCAATTTTTTCAATTCAAATAATATTCTTCACATTCAAATAGTAAAGTGGAATCATTATTTTCATCTACGCAAGACCTTAGAGAGATGCTTAGATATTTTAGCACTGCATATTTTTTTGGACAAATTTGCAGAAAAACGATCAGCTTTGAAATGTTAGATAAATTTTGTTGTGATATATTCACGACGTGATAATCTTTATCAGATTGAAAATTTTTATTGAACAGAATCGCGTGCACGACAACCAACATACCGGTTTATATTCCAATCCGGTGTAATTGAATTAGTGTTATAATGTTTTACGTTTGTTTGTCCAAAGTATGTGTCAATGAAGAAATAAAACTTCTTTACTGTTTCGGATAATGTTTACTGCAATTTTAAGCATTTATTGCTAGAAGAAAGACACTTAACAATTAAAAATTAACGAAGTTGGTGAAAATGAATTCGCAGTGCTATTTTGATGACTATCGCATAATATGAATAATTTTGTAAATTATGTTTAATGTTGCACATAATACAATGAAAATATGAAAAGAGAAGCAAATTGATTTTGTTACGAATCTGTGCAACCCATTAAGAAATGAATTTAAAAATTACCTGCAATCGTTGATGCAGATACGTGTTTGCTCGTTTTGCATAAAGGTTATTATGCTCCAGGAAAACGCCCTTTTTGATAGTTTTGTTTTTAACGAACGAATGTTTCTGTTCCTGAAAAGAAAATTCAAAAACTGTATTAACATTTTAAGAATATATGAAATTGATAAAATAAAAATTTTTCAAAATTTCTAGTTGAGTCGAATTGATTGAATAATGTATTTGAAAGCAGGTTTTATTCAAAACTAAAATTTTGTTGAATTTCAGACTGAATGTCAACAAAAGCGTATCTTCTGTAATCTTACGAATATAAAAGATGTACTCAACAATTGCGTACATTGTATTCTTGTTACGTGCATCATGTGAATATATCTGCAGAAGAAAATAAGTGAAGCAGATTTCATTTAACTTCTGCGGAAATTAGCGATCGTGTTCGCGTATTTGCAACGATCCTTGGGAAGCAAACATTTGCAACAATATTTACTTTATTCAACATAATTCAATACAAATAAAACTCACCAGAAACAGGATGTTTCAAAATTAATTGAGAAATTGCATTTCCATCTCGATAAATATTTTATCTTAATGCAATTAAAGGTTGTGCATTCTGCAAGTGCATATGCATGTATGCGTGTTGAAAGTTTCGCAAATCGACATTTTTTGGGTTCAGGATAAAACAACATTTGTGAGTTTGAAAAGTGATGGAATAAATGTTGTCGTTATTTGCGTTTGCAGTAAGAATTTATAGCGTTCAGAAATGAAGAGTTTGAAATTAGATATGTAAGCAATGATGAAACTTATGTGGAAATCGAGATTCGAAAAACGAAATGATGCGAAAACTCGGTGACGTTTGTGTATGATTAATTGTGAAGAATTCATTCGATTCAGAAATATCACGGAATGTTCATTCACGTTCTATTCTGATGACTTACAAAAGCAGAAAACGTACTTTTGCAACATTTGTCTTTGCTTTCATTTATAATTTGATTTTGCAAGAAAAAATACTGAAGTTTGCTGCTGCAGTCGCTGTTTTACAAATTATAATTTTCAGAGTGAAATATGATTAAATTAAAAGGAGTGCGATGTTTTTAATCAATTGTGGTTGTTTTGCGACAAAATTAATAGAATAAATCATGAATGTAGACAAGAGACACATTCATAAGACGTAATATTGTTTTGCTTGCTAAGAAAGCCGAGAAAATTAGATTTACGAAAACAGAAAAATTTATGCAATAATATTATAAACAGAAAAAAAGAGTATAATTAACAAAAGAAGCAAAATTAATAAACTCGAGCATTGCGTTCGTTATTTATGCAAAATTATTATTACATCAGTATTACAGAAAACTTTTGCTAATTTGCATAACACATTCGGCAACTTTGAGCGCCTATACAGCTTTACGCGGATTCACATTAATTAATATAATTAGTTGCGAGAAATAAAAAATTATTATCGAAAATTACAGTAATCAAACTTTTGTTTACTTTTGCTGCCTTGTTTCACTAGCGAAGATTATAATTGTAATTAATTTCACAATTATAAGTACGTATTCGAAAAGTGAGAATTAATAACAGAATCGATGGATGCAGCATCGTTGTTGTTGTTGTTCATATTTGAGTCGTTTGTTTTTGCGATGAAAAACAATGTTTGCGCGAAACAGAAACAGATCACATTTACAGTGACAAAACAGCATAAATGGCTCGCGTTACTGACCACTAATTGAATATCAATGTTTAACAATGTTCGATGCATACGAAACAAGTGAAAGCGAATGTTCATTGAATGTGAGTTAATTGAAGTGAGAACATGCTTCGAAAGCATGACTGCATTAATGCGAACATTCTGTACGATTTGCAGTTTGCATGCGTTCATTTGACGACCGAAAGGATACTTTTTCAATTCATTACTGTAATTATGCGCGAATAATAAGAATGGTTTTTGGTTCATTGTTTGGTCAGTGTTCGCTTGCAATGAAAGATTAGTGAGTACAAATTAGAAATCGATTCGTTTGACGGTATCGAATGTAATCGATTGCCAGTTGACTGTTCGTCTGTTTCTCTGTTTGCTTCTTTGCTTCTTCGGTTCTTGATGAGACTCATTTCCAATGAAACGCTTTCGGAAATCACTGCAATTCACGCGTTTTTTGACGCGTTAAACTAATCTGCTGTACAATTCAGTGCTCACAATTCAACGTAAACTTTGTATGTGAATGTGTGTCACAATTTGCTTTTTTCATTTATACTCGCATACTTTTGCAAAACGAATTCGAAATGAATGCAAATAAAACACTTTAGAAAATAAGTTTCGAAACAAGGAAAGCGCAACCGGCCATAAATTAGGGTAATTTATCGATTCACAGACAATGATCGCACAGAAAACAGTTGCAAGTCTCAGATTTGCAATGCAATGCAATGCAAACAGATTTGTGCGTAATTGCGGACGACACCATTTATTGCATTGTTTCTCCACAAAACTCATATAAAAACATTCCATGCAAAAGCACATCTCGTTGTTTGGTTGCAGATATGATTTCTGGTCACTAATCGTGACGAGTGTTGCGTGATGTGCACAATCACAACGAAACGTTGAAACACTGGCAATGATTGCACACCGAAAATGGTTGTTTAATTGCATTATTCACTTTAAACGCTACTAATTGGGTAAATATTGTTGCGAAACAATTTGTTCGCATTTCAAATGTTGATGATTAATATTGAATTATTTAGGCATTAGCAGCACAACGATAAAAGATTAATATAATTAACGGAGATTACGTTTGTCGAAATGTGAATTGCGATCATTTTTTGTTTAAGAAATAATTTTCCAAACATTACGCAACATATTGCAAATTAGCGAACGACGTGCACACACTTCAATGAAAACGAAAAGAATGCGAAAGGCTTTAGTCGCTCATAATTCATAGCGTACTTATTTCAATGTAAAAAGTAAATGGATGTCTGCAACAAATATATGGCATCCGTAGATAATGACCACAATTTAGCAACGCTTTACTTATTGACAAAAAATGGATAAACTAACTGCAGCCAAATATCGCAGCGGTTATTAATTGCGAACAAGAAAACTAGTGACACTAATAAATAGTGT
>NCKV01000483.1:0-17345 GCA_003675905.2 Leptotrombidium deliense
ATTCTGCCCAAATGGCAGGCATATGCCAGGTAGGCAGATTAGCAGGGTAGGGCACTAATGTATTCCTATGGAGAAAATTTTGAGTGCCTGTCTAAATGCCTGCCCAAATGACAGGCATGCTACTGCCAACCCTAGTTATAAGCGAAGTTATACGAAAAGTTATAAGCATTAGAAGACTTTTAAAGTTGTCACCTGTATATTGCACTTATATGGGCCATATACACTGCACGACAAAAGTTTAAGTTTGTATGTTTTTTGAACAATTATTTGTCAATATGGTGCAAATTTAAAATGTACATAGAAAAAGCACAACATTAAACAGCATATAATGTGATCCCTTAGTTACAAAAAATAATATTGATGAATGAGCGCGGGAGAACAAAACAGAAAAAAGTATATGGCACTTTACACAATCAACAAACATTAACACTTTCTAATTCATTTTATTTTAGTGAACACTTTTTAAAACGATTTTCACATTTCTTTACCAATCATTGTCGTAGTTTTCATTTAACTTACACGTCGTGAGATAAGTTAGTTCATATAATTTATTCTTATATAACTTATGTACACAAATCATTTATAATCTTGTCTACAGTATTATCTCACAAAGACTTTTCCTCTTTCTTATCGTCGACTGGCTTCGGCGCCGATTTTAACAATTTCTTCTCGTCTTCTAATTTTTCTTCCTCGATTAAAACATTGATCACATCCTTCAGTTGGTCAGGCGATATCTGAATCTGTTCTCGTTCAAGAACTTCGATCAACTGTTAAAATATAAAAAGAAAAATTACACACCAGAAAGTAGTTGCACACTCTTCTTACCTTTGAAATGTGTTCTACTTCAACAAGACCATCATTGTCAACGTCAATCATATCTAATATATCAACAATTTTCTTTAATTTCGAGTCATCCTCAACTTTTTGAATTTTCTTGATTGTTGCATGTAAATCATTAATGCTGACTAAATTATCCTTTTCAGATTTGCCTTCTTTTCCTTCCTTAACCAAAGTGTCGATTTGCGCTTGTAAATCAGCTTTCTTAGACTCCAGATTACTGTAAACCTTGTCTAAGCCAGTAAGCATTTTACTGACACGTTTACGTAATCTTTTTGCCGCTTTCGTCTCTACTAATTCTTTTTTGCCCGTTTTCGCTGTTAACTCTTTGAATTCATCGATGTCTTCCTTGTATTCTTCCATTTCTTCTTTGAGATCCTCTAATTCTTCCTTTTCTAAAATGAATTTATGTTTCTCTTTCGACAACTCATCAACAGCTCTTTCTAAAGAAGTAATTTCTTCGTGTGTTATCGTCTTATCCTCAACTTTCTCTTTCGCTGGTTCAGCTGTCGCTATCTCTTCCACTTTCATTTCAACAGCAACATCTGGTTTAGAAACAGCGGTGTCAACAATTGGTTTTGCAGTGTCAACAAGTTTCTCTTTCTTAGCAAGTTCCATTTCTTCCTTCTCTTTTTTAATTGCCTCCTCCTCTTGTTTAATAACTTCAATTTTAGTTTTGTTATCAATCCTTCCTTCTGTTTCTCCGATCTTGTAACGAGCTTCGGTCGCTGCGACTTCAGGCAAGGAAAGAATGGTGGCCTTCAACTGATCTGGTGCCGGTAAATCTTCAGGCAAATAAAGTACTCGAGACAGCAACAGAAGTGACGACGGAATATTCTTGTTTAAACTTAGTTCAAGCCACTGCTGCAACTGCGTTCTTAAACGTTCTTCTGGTACTCCGAGAGCCCTCATTCCTCTCGCTCTGCAAGCCTGCTGGAGCTCAGGAACAGTAAGACTTGATATACCGCCTTCTTTTTGAATAGTTGCATCGTCAGCCTGCAGTGATCGAAGTTTCATTTCCAACTGAAAACGGAGAAAGTTGTTGGTTCCGATTGGTTTCAACTCAAGTAGCCTGCAAAGTGCTGTTAACTGTGGCCTGGTTAATGCGTCTAACGTTAATTCGTTTTCAAAAAGTTTTGAAAATTTCAATATTTCTTCATTCGAAGTTTGTGCGCCGGTTTTACGAATCTAAATTTGGCGACAAACAAAAAAGGGAATACGTTAAAGAAACTCTACTAACAATCCACGTCCTTACGTTGTCAAGAAAGGTGACGAATTGTTTCGCGCTATGAGAATGCGTTTCTCCAGGAGCTTTAAGCGCCATTTCATCTAATGTCTTCTGAAGAAATTTTGCCATGTCTAACTTTAAACGAAGTTGCGCTTTCATTTTCGCTTCTTTATCGGATGCAGTTTGAAATGTAGACGGCAACATATTTGGAAATAGCTTTAGAAACACCGGTAACAGAAATTCCATGAAAGGAAGTATTATAAAAGCTAAGAAAGGGACGAGACGAAACAGATCTGCAACAGTTCGAACCATCTGTCGATGTTCTCGTCTCGTTAATGACTCTCCATTTAAAATTTTCCATATTAAACGCTTCAAAATTTTTGTATCCAACCATAGAAGTCTAAATCCGTGGTAATAGTGTACTAACTCATCCCAAATTCGCTTCCAAATGCTTCTTTTAGGCTTCGCAACTGCAGTCTCAGGTTTCGTCACCACAGAAGTTGATGCAGCTTCCTGAATCTGTTTTTCTTCTTTTAACGCTTTCACAGCAGTCTCTACTTTAGACGAATCTTTCTCATACAAAACAACAGTCGTTGTTAAATGTCTTCTAGAATCGAAATCATTTAGAATATTCTTAATTTGAAAAACAGCTAAAGACGGAGAAAATTCTCGATTCCTCTGCACTGCCGCTAATCGTGCATATTTTAACCGCAAACAATTTTGGTGTCGAAAAGTGTAAACATTGCGTTTGCAGTGCCACACATGAGGTGACCACAAACTGTAAGGCACTCGATTTCTGGTCACTGTAAACATTGTCTAATTTTGCATTGCTTTCCTTCAACCATTGAAAGCATCGACACAACACGCTTTCGAGGCGTGTTAAATCATTACAATCACGTAACTGCTTAATGTCATCACTTTCCCTTTCATTGCAGACACGCTTTTCGGGAATTCAAAATGAGTTTACAGTTAATTAATCACAGTACACTCTCTTTGCATTGTTTTCATTGCCGAAATGCTATTTTTCGACGCAGTGTTGAATCTATTAATCGCCGCTTTTGTGCACGTACCACATCGCATGTCGATGAAGTCTGTATTCCTGAGCGTATTGAACGGTAAGCTTTGAAAATTTATGTTCGAACTGAATTCGTTTCTTGTTTCCTCAGTTCTCCAACAGCTATTTTAGAGGCACTTGCGTCGACTGTTTCAAGGGTTTGTTGATTGTTATGGCTCAAACTTCTAATTTCTATGATTTCTGGTAACTTTCAGGACTTTACGGCACCGCATTATAAATATCTCGACGATCCGTATTTGATTCCGAAGAATTCGCTAGAAAAGGTATTTTTTGTAATGTTTCCTTGATTCTGTTTCATTGTCGGTTAATTGCAGCGAAGTTATGCTTTATCCAAAGAATCCGGCAGAAAATCAGCACGTTACTTTCTCGACAATTTCCCTGATTTGTTTTTTCGTGACACTTCGGAACCTAAAATACCGGCTTTTAATTTCAAAGAATTATATGATGAAAATATGGATTTAACTGAAGCTGACCTAATCGAGCGAATACAATGCAATGATATTTCAAATTGTATTATTGCTTACAAAAACATGAATAAGAAGGGTATGACAATTGGAGCGAACACGTTACAAAATTTATTAGAATTGGTGTGTTTTTACAACTCAACCGAACCACAAGAAGATGAGTTTAGAGAGGAAGTTTGGTTTGCAGCCGGAGAAAATGAATTTCAAGTTAGACGCGAATGGAAAGATCGAGAGTTCGCAGAGTCGCTGTTTAGTGACATAAAGGAGAGAACGCCATTAAATTATTTGACAATTTTACGTGGATTCGCGAAGTATTTCCATGCAGAGAAAGCGTTCACAATTTATGAAGAAATGCGCGAGAAGAATTTCACTTTGAATGTGGAAGCTTACAACAGTCTCATTGAAAACGTTATTTTTATCTGTGAATCTGGCTCATCACGATGGGAAAAGATACAAAATTTACTGAGCGATATGAATGTTGAGAAGATAAGACCAAATGTTAACACATTCAATGCTTGTCTCTTTGTTTTATTTCACACTGCCAATTGGGTCAATTCAGCGAATATTGCTTATCAGTTATTCGCCGAAATGAAGAAAATGAAAATCCGACCGTCGTTAGCTTCTTACTACTTTTTACTGAAAATTGTTCACAAAAGAAGCGGAGATTTGAGAGTATTACGTGAAATTGTCAACGAACTTCAAGATAAATCGTTTGTTATAAGACACCCAAAAGATGGTAATCTTGATTGAGAATAATCATTTTTTAATTTCGTTCTCTCGCAGTTAGATTTCTCGATTTTGCAATGACTTTATGCAACGCCCGTTTAAGTGATTTGGAACTTGGATATAAAATTCATAATTTGTTAAATGTTGCTGATAATCACAAATTTCTTGGTTCTGGTATGACCGAAAATAATTACTAGTATGTAATATCAAAATATGCACTGTTTGCTAATATCTTTCATTTCAGTCGAAACTTTTTCTCACTTTTAGCTTTGTCTGAAACGACGAGTAATCTTTTTGAGATTTACAACAAATATGTACCAAATGTTTTTATTCCTGAGGCTGCAACCATGACGGAAATACTAAACAATATTGAACTTCACGATGCTTACAATTATATACCTCAAATATATTCTGACATTTTAACTTTTCAACACTTGTTGCGTGGTGATACTGCTGAAAAGTTGTTGGATGTTCTTAGTAAACAAAAGCAAGAAGAAAGTTTACAAAAACAATTCGTGGAAATTGCGTGGAACGCTTTTACATCAATGAAAGAACAACGACAAAAAATGAAAACTGTTATCCCATTCAAGTAATTTTACTGTATTAGTTCTAAGCTTTCAACTGTTTTTAATCTAATTAGCATAAAGGAAGGAATGTATGAAAATTTGTTAAAAGTGTTTACATTTGGGGAGGATGTACAAAAAGCGATAACTGTTCTCAATGAAATGGAGAAGAAGGAACTGTCCATCCAATCGTAAATGAATCACTTTTTCGTCAAATTTACTATTAACCATTCTTTGTTTGTAGTCCTGAAACTCTAATTGATTTGTGTAGCTCGTCAATCAAGCAAAATCGAATTGACATTTTGGTACAATGTATTGCTTATTCAACTGCATCTGGTTTAAGTGAAGTTGTCACGCAAATTATCAACAGGAAGGAAGAGTTAATGCTTAATGATGATTTACTGTATGTTTTGCTGTATGAAAATAGATTTTCACGCTTTTTAATTTTACAGTAAAACGATTAAGTTGGTTGCCAAAATTGACGTTGCGGAGTCAGAAGTATCATTGTCAGATACTGGAAAAACTTCAAATGAGTCTTCACAATCACTGTCAAGTGATTCTTCAAGCGATTCGGAATCTTCTTCCGATGAGCGATGAGTGATTTTGTAGAACTTGTTTCTGTGATCACTGATCAGTTTTGTATTTAAAAACTACTATTAAAAAGGTTACTAAAGAGTGGTTAATGTGGCCAACACGGACAACTGAACCGCGGTAAAATATCAATTGTTGCGTTTGTGTTTACTTCTGGATGTGTTGGTTGTATTCGATTTCTTCGAACTCCTCGGTTATTGACAGTTGCATTTTCCAAGGAATATAAAACTGATTTCAGTCTATTCGTTGCTGCCGTGTTGTATGTATTTGGCATCATTTCATGAACCCATTGATCTAATCGTTCTAATTCTTCTTTTAGTTTTAAAGCACCATTCTTGGATAGTTTAATTTGATTTGTTTGTCCATCGCGAACAGCAACGTCGAGTAAAGCATTTATAAAACTGTTCATTGCTTTTAGCCGCAGATCGTTTGTGTCACAAAACTTTTGTAAATTTAACGCAAGTGTAATGCTGTCAAATATCGATGAATCGATGCATTCTTGTATCCAACTTTTATAGTCGGACTTCTCTGAATGAGTTAAAAATCAATTATTTTAGTTCTGTGGTTGTGTGTGAAATTATGAAAGTGTTATGAATACTTACGATTTCTTCTGTATTGCATTTCGGGAAATTTTCTTTGAACAAAATTTACTGTTGAATTGTAAGTTGAGTTTTCAACTGCGTTGATTAATGAGTATTTTATTGTTTTCAAACTTTTCGTGTAATTTCTCAGTTCTTTTGCATTTACCAATCTTGCAGTCCAAGTTTCCAAGCGAGTCGTTAATCTCTGAAATTATTAAGTTTCATATTTGTTACATCAACAATTTAATATTTACATTCACATCACAGAATAGTATCATAATTGTTCTTGTTTTTAAGTTTACTAATGTTTTGTTTTCCAATTTAGTCGTGAATACGTTCAACGCTGTTTCTGTTTCAATGCTAACACTTCTCTCAATTAAGTCATTTGAGTTGTTTTGTAACCGCTTTTCACTGAATACACCATTTGCAGCTTCAATTATACGAGTCATTTGTGATCCAATTAGCGTTGACAGTGTTTCGCTTTCATTAAATAAGTATTTATCTTTGCTTGCTTTCACATCACTTCTACTTTCATTCAACATTTGAATGCCTGAAATTACATTATTTCATTATTTACAACAAACATTAATATTCATTATCAAACCTTGTGTCCAATTTTTCAAAAAGTTTTGCTGCTTAATTACTTTGTTGACATTTTTTATTTCCCTGTAAGCAATGTCAGACAAATCGTTTAGATTTTCTAATTTGTTGAATGACTGGAGTAATGATATTGCATAATTTTCCGAACATAGGAACACAGAAGAATTCGAGATGTTTGCTTTTAAGTACAAAATAGTGGAAAGCATCTCTCGACAAAAGTTGTACCAAAATGAAGTCCAATATTTACACTCTTCTCTTTCATTAAAATCGTTATCAGCAGACATCACTTTTCTCCATTTTTGCCGTTTAAATTTGTTTACTTTCGGTTTCGCAGTGCATTCATTTTGAGATGCGAACACAAACTTCAAAACAACTCTTTGCTTGCAGTTAATTACAACGTTTAAAGAGTTCTCAATAGCCGAGTTGTCAATGGTATGCAATGTTTGTGAAGTTGGAGATCTGTTACTCGATGTACTCGCTGTGAAGTAATCTGAAGTACTGTCAACTCTGCATTCACAAATTAGTTTCTTCTTTTCAACAAAACAGTGATTGCATTTTCTCGCCTCGTTTTGCACTGCGAATGTAATTTTGTGCGCAGCGATGAATCCTTCAAATTTCGCAATTTCGGAGATAAAGTTAAGCTCTTCAAAGTAACGTTTATTCCAACCGTCAACCAGCTTATTATAAATTCGACAACAACTCCAATAGTTCAATAGACAATTGCAGTCTAAAAGTTCAATGTTCATCGCAATCATTTCAATATTTACAACTAATATTTGTTTAATCCAATTCATCACAATTCGCTGTAAAGTACCCAATTTCGCAATAGTTTCAGTAATTAAAGTTGGTATTATTGAATCGATTGTGTGCTCAGTTTGCACGAATTTTCGCTCGAATTGCGTGCAATGATCAAAATAGTGATCAATTTCACTCATTAATGATTTATAAAACAATGAATTCTTTGTTATTGTACTCGTCGTTGAAGCCATTATTTGTTCACTATTTTCCTTAAGTAACTGCAGTTTGTAAACTTCTTCAGTTAACAAAGATTCAATTTTATGTCTCAATTCGATTGAATCATTAATTATTCGTGAACATTCATTTGCAACATCGCGTCGTTTCTTAATTTGCAATAATTTTTGTAATTCAATTCGCTTTTCGTTCACGATTCTGATTTTCTCGAATGAAATCGTTGTTTTGTTTCTCTTTGTAAACATTAATTTGTTTAATTTTTCCAGTACTAAATTTGCTTCATTAACACTTCGCGGTTTTAGATGAGGTAAATTTGGTTCATTTTCGCAAATGTTTAAATTCATTATCGGCAGAACAGTAACATTGTGATGAGGTCGTTGATCAGCGGCAACTTTTCGGTTTAAAGTCAACACATCAACGTTTGTTGTAAAACTTGGACGACGATTACTCATTTGTTGAGAACATCTAAGCCGATCTGTCGACGACTTCGGACGACTTTTTCGCGAACCCGCAAAAGACATTTACACGTGTCACAAATGAATTTTTGCTTTCACCAATTTTTACGCTAATGTCGAGCGAAACAAAAGTTTGTATTTGTTTTGTGTTGTTTGGTTGCCGTTGGTTACTTGTGAATGCACGCAATTACAGCAAAAGTCGTAAATTCTAGGAATTACAGTGCATTCACCGTTTTCTGTGAAATGTACACAAACAGAGTAATAATTATGCTTACAATTTAAACTATTTTCAAGTTTAAATACAAACTCAAATGCAAATTGGAAACTACTTCCAAACTTTTCATATCAATTTTTGAATTTGATATCCATTGCGAATTGATTTAATTATGTTGAATTACAGTGCACTCAGAAATAGTGTGAAAACTTTCAAATATGACCGTTTCAGAACCAAAACTGTGTCGCTCATCAGATACACAACCGCACTTTCTCAATGATTGTCGCAAAGCAATGAACAATTAATATTGTTTATTGTTTATCTGTCGTTTCACTGTGTTCTGCAATTCTCACATCTGCTCTAAAAATTTCACTCTGAACTTTTTAAACAATTCTCTTCACTTCTTTACTGTTCATTTTCGCGACTAACATTGTGAAAATGCAGTTGTGTATCTGAAGAGGAGACACAGTTTTGGTCCCGAAACGGTCATACCTGAAACGTTTCATTCATTTCTGAGTTTAATACAACTCAAACAAACAATTTAATCAGTTTCCAACTCAATGCAAAATCGCGAGTTGCGGAAAATAACAAAGAAAGCAAACGTTACAGTCGGTCCCTATCAACAGTCGACCTTTGCGTTTGAAGAGTGAAAATGAATGGAAAGATTGATTTGGGAGCTCCTCTTCGAGTCTCACCGTTTATTAAGGTTTGTTTACTTCCAGAATTTAATGCCTGTTAACTGTTTGATTTGTTTCGTATGCAGTTTTGTCGATATTCAGCTTTAATCGCTGGAATATTTTGGGGCGCCACTCGTTACAGTAATTATTGTTCAGTGTTTGTTCTCTTTTTCACTGTTCCTCTTTCCAGGTGCTCTGAAGAATAAAGAAGATGCACACAGAGATTATGTAGAGAAAATGAAACCAGTTTGGGACGAACAATTAGCGGCGCAGAAGAGAAAGAATGACAGAGAGGGTCTCCTGCAAATGGCTCAAGACGTCGGTGTCCCGATTCCTGCTGATTTCGACGAACGATATCCACCCGCTTAACTAGTTAATGTTATAGGAATTAACAAACAATAAATTAGTCACCACTTCTTTATTGAAGTAATACAAAGCAAACACGTGTAATTTATATAATTCCGATCTTATTTGCAACATCCAACGCGTCGTAATCTGGTGCCAATCGAACGTAAGCTTTCTTTTGTCCATCAGGTCTGACGAGTGTGTTCACTTTTGCGACATCGATGTCATACAGCTTTTTCACAGCCATTTTAATTTGAGGCTTATTCGACAAAATATCGACAATGAATACGAGCGTGTTATTGTCTTCAATTTTCTTCATCGCAGATTCAGTGGTCAATGGGTGCTTAATAATCGAAAACTTATCCAAACGAGGTCTATGCGGCACTGATTTCCTCGGATACTTCGGGTTACGCGGCAAATGCTTGACGTATGGCCGATGGAAGTGCACACTTGTTCTCACTTTTCTCGTCCTCTTCAAGTAATTGCCCTTCTTTACCTTCTTTTGGGCAAGTAAAGCCTTTGATTTTGCTTTCGTCACATCCTTAACACCAGTTTTCGGCTGTTTTGGAACTGCTTTCGGGGCAGCTTTCGGTTTACTCGTGCTTGCCTCACTCTTCGCAGCAGCTTTCGGCTTTTCTTCAGTAGCCTTTGGCTTCTTCTCTTCTTTCTTTGCAGGCTTCTCTGCTTTTGGTGCCGCTGCTTGCTTCTTCGGACCCATTTCTGTGTTGTTTACCAGGAAAAAACAATTGAAAAACTTCACAAATCGCGACTGAAACACGCGTCTGCAAAGCAAAACCGGAAAAGGAACTTCTTTTGCAGAATCGGCGGCTCGTTTTACTGGCGGCGGCGGCGTTCAAAAACATGCAACTTTTAATTGAATTGGTGGTCCAAAATTTGTTCATTTTCGATTGCATAGTTTCGGAAAATTTGCCCACACTCACAATATATTCACTCCGTTTATGAAAATATTGTCTCATTAAAAACTCTAACAACCAATTAACGCACGGTGAGAACAAAATAATAACTTTTAAATGGAAAATAATCATTTAATTAAAAAATAGCGATGAATGCGTAAAGATGTGAGAACTGAGCGTTTTGGATTTCGTAAAAAATGGAAACAAAATGTGGAACGCACGCATTTACATAATTGCGTTTAAATTATAAAAGTGTTCATTGTTTTGCTTGTGGGTTTTATATAAAACAAAATAATAAGGAAACAAGTTTCGGAGATGCATTTGTGCAACAAAAACAATAAAACAGATTGAAAATTAGTGGAATAAAGCGCAAAAATTAATAATAATAATAATCAACAATAACTATTTCTCTCTATAATATATATAATATATTCACTTTTGGAATTATTCGACTCGTTTCGTTTTGTAAATACGTTGTTAGACCATTCATTTTCACGATAAAATAAATACTCGTTAAACAAATACAATAATATTCATAATCATTCTGCGAATAAATGGTGTGTCACAGCGAGTGTATTGCACCAACTGTTCAGAACTTAAAATCAACAACTATTGCACGTGTATTCTTGTTTTGTCTTTACAATTTCCGATTATATAAACAATTGTAATTAAATAGTCGTTCGATTCTTTCGTTAAGTTTTCGTTTTTCACAATAAACGGAAATAAAATTTTGCGAAATAATAAAAGTGATCCCATATGAATGGCACTCGGATTACACTGGTATCAGTTCGTCATTTTATGGAAATAGTTGGGAATGCTGTCGGATTTGCGTTCGTACCATTGAACCAAGAAAACGTAAGAATAACGATTCATTTACCATTCATTAATTCTTTGTTGTGCTTAATTATCGAAAATATATTTTTCTTTTTGGACCTAAAATCTTCGAAAAATTGCTACTCTCACAATTTTCGTAAAATAACGGTGAAAATGATTTTCGTCTTTGTTTGAAAAAGGAATCGGTGTGTAAAACATAATTTGATATCGTTAAACCCTGTGAAATCCACTCACAAAGCAGCAGCCAATTAAACTTTAACGATCACAGCCACAGTACAATATGTTGAATCCAATATGTGAAGACTAGCATTTTATGAATCCACCGAACATGTTTCCGTCATCCGTTTCTAAAACACTTCAAGCTATGCTTTGTAAGCGGTTCCTTGTTTGTTTTTCTGCCGAATTGATAAACGACCGCAAAAATGTTGACAGAAGGCTTCGCCTTCCGAAGGCACGCGTGAAAACTGGTCTAAACGTATAATTGTACACGACAACTGAACGGCACTTCAAACAATCGTCAATCCTTTTTATCCAACGCAGACACTTCTTTTAAAGCAACTAACGATGCATTGAATTTAGATTTGTCTGACAATTGATCATTGTTACTGTCCTTGTCTTTAGAATTTAGACTCTTCTTTTCCAGCGATGACTTGATAACGTTCTCCAAGAGACTGAAGTCATTACTGTTGCTGTTCGGTTGTTGATGCGACTCTTCGCTAAGACGAGCGTTTTCCTGTAGCTTCCGCATCATATTCGATGCGAAAAAGTTGCTGTTCTGCGACGCACCCAAATCACCGGAAAACAACGGCAACGCTGCCTGCCACAACGGAAAACTGACTGCCGCGTATGAATTGGAATTTGGCGAACCACTGGACTGCGAACTGTTTGATTTGACTGTTGGTGATGTCTTCGCGTTTTTAACGTCAGTTTTCTTTGATGTTGATGAGCTGTGTGACAATGTTTGTCTTTTCTTCGGTCTGAGCAAATGTCGTTCTTTCACTTTATACTCGAGGGTCGAGTGCGGTACACCATAAAGTGTACCTGCTCTGTGAACACTCATCTCGCCTTTCTGCACAGCGCGAACCGCTTTCGCCAAATCGTCCCTGTTATAATTACGATAACGGCCGCGTTTCGGTCGATTTCGCTTTCCATCGGGTGTCGACGGATTGCTCTGATCACTGGTGTTCAAACTACTACAAGTTCTTTTATCACTTTTACTGTCCAATATTGATTTACTTTCACTATTTAAGGCATCGGAACTCGATTCGTGATCCGAATACTCGTCAACGTTATTATAAAAGTTTGAATTAAGTTTCTCTTTGACTTCCTCATCCTTTTTCTCGACTAACTCAGCATCACCCGAACATTGACTAGACTCTTTCTCGTCACCGCTTTCTCTCTTCGATTTAACAGTGTTCTCAACACTCCTTTTCGGTTTGTAGGACGGAACCTTTAGAATCACTGAACCACCACTGTTTGCGTCGTTTTCTTCTTTTTCGGATTTAACTTTACTCCTTTCTTTTTCCAGCCTTTCTTCGGTCAACTTTCTAACCAAATCGGGTAAAACTGCCAAATTACCGGACGAAAGGCTTTCCACATTATAATTGTTGTATTCTTCATCGTTTCGCATTAAAGCTAAATGTTGTACATTTAGCAGAAATTGAGAAAGAAGAGGTGACAAACTGGTTCCAGGGTCCAGAAATGCAGCTAATGGATCAGCGAATAAATTACACATTTGGTTTGATGTGTCCGGATGTGATTTCGATGAGCATGAATTGAAATCTTGTACAGTGTAATTGTTGTTCGCCCTTTGAGTGATTGCCTGCTTTAAGATCTGCTTTAAAGACTCGCTCGCGTTATAACTATTTTGTGCGACCTCATCGATTGAATGATTCGCAACAGCAGCACTCGGTTCTCGGTGATTCTTCACAGGCGGCTTTGTACTATTTACAGTACTTGGTTCCGTCGCCGTGACTGGTTTCTTCTTAACATTGTTGGCGGCCTTTTCATGCGATAATTTGTAAACTTTATTCCTTAAAGTAGACCGCGGAATTCCATAAATCATCGCAGCTCTTCTTGTTCCCAGTTTGCCGCTCTGAATGTCTGCCAGTGCCGCTTGTAGTTCTGTTTCCGTGTAACTTCGTTTCGAAGCGGCGCCTTCACCTCGTCGTTTACTGCAAAAACAAATTAACGATTAATTAATGTGAGCGATGAGATGGCGGTACACAACACTGGCCAACCGACGGCGAAACCTTGTGCATGTTATTGTGTCACCGCAGCGACGATTATATTTGCTCGCTGAGACCTGCTTACCTTGATTTGGCAGTCGAAGGCTGTGGTACTTTTAACACAGAATTTGTCACCATTTCGGAACCATCTTTATAGCGGTCAGTCTGCTTGTCTCTACTATGCACACTGAGATCGAGTGGTTGTTCCGAGGAATGTTTCGTTTCGATATCATCAGAGCCACAATCGCAACCCGCTTTACACGAGTTGACGCACACACTTTCGGAATGTGATGAATGCATTGAATGCTAAACAAAATTTAGAGAAGTGTCAAATTCGCGACAAGCAATTAAATGTGTTGTTCACTTACAGAAGATGGATGGCATTTATTACAAATATAGCACTTTTCGTCGGGATCCCAGTCTTTCGGTTCGGACTCGGGAGTATTGTTAAAAGGATACATAGACTTCCATTTGCGGGATCCTGTCAACTCTTCCGCAATTCTTTCTAATCCTGTAATTATTTTGTAAGACAATTAGCAACACATTAGTCAACTCTAAAACTAAAACTATAGATAAAGACAAGTTTCGTTTGCAGCAATTACAAAATGATTCGCGCAGGTAATCGTTTGTTGTTTATTGCTTTACTGAATCGAAAGTGAAAGCAAAACGAGTGCGAACGCAAATGAGATCTGAAAAATTATACACACTTCTGTTGACGCATCGGAATTCATTTTCTGCAACAATAAAAAAGGCATTTTTGGCACAGGAAACACAGTCTTCAAAACACATTTGCAATTAAATACTTCTTTCCTATAACAATTACAAAGTCTACTCTTATAATTGCAGTTTGGCATCAAATTTCGAACTTTGCTTCAAAACTATTCAACTCTAGTTATTCAAACAACGGCACGAACTGTCGCTCACATTTCATGCTTAAATTATCGCGACTCCGTGTTTCTTGAAAGAAGTGTTTATCTGCCGAAAAGTTACATCGAAAGCGAAACTGTGTTAATATTAACGAGTAAAACACCGGTGAACAGCTGTCATTACGGAAGCGATCATCGGTCACTGATCGCAGAGAGTAAAGCACGGGTGAAAGCGATGTCACAGTGACCGGATTCAAGTTTATCGGTCACTGGTGAAGCTTAATATACGGCACACACCACCACCCAACGATCCGGTGCCAAAGCATCGTTTGCAACGCGAAAAGTCTCGTTTGGAAGCAGGAAAGACAGAGAGGACAGTGAACACAAACTAACCTGCGATAAATAACAGATTCTTAGTCCATTTTTGTAAATGTTTTCGAAATAATCGTCGCTCGTTCAAACACCGAGCGACGGCGCAGTCCGCCATTTTTCGCTTTCAATCGTTTCCTCGTGACGTCAATTTGTTGCGAACAAACACTGCGTTTTCGGCACTGACACTGCGAACGAGTGCCGATTGCCAGACTTATGTGCGAATGCCTCTCCTCTGCTCTATTCTCCAATGCTTTTCGCCACACTCGCAGTGCAATCGAAACTCGTAATTCGTTCGCCGCTCGCCGACAACGCGCGCACTGCCAGCGGCTACACACGGACCCACTTTTGCGGTCACTTTCACCCGAAAATAGCCGATCACTTTCGCATACCTCACTTTCACTCTCATTCAACTGTATGCGCACTGTGTAAACAATAAAATTTCAGTTTAAAATTGATTCCGCATTTCGACCCTTTTTTAAAATCGATTTACATTTAAATAACAGTTAACTGTTGTTTTTGATTAATGTCAATTTTTGAAAGACACACTTTTTAAGGCAAACTTTTCGGTGCGCACTGAAAGTGGTTTCCGTAACTGTTGTTTAACTGTGAACGGTTTCCCAGCGATGTTTGCTTTATTGATAATATTGTGAATTCATTATTATTTGTGTCAATTTGTGTGCACAGAACACAGTTTAACAATATTTGGAGAACACTTTTTCACAGATGTGCACTCAATTTGAAAAGTTTAAAGTTTAGCAGATCTGTTGTACAACGATCGGTCAACTTTGAGTAAACATGAAAATTGTTTGTTTCGCGATTTTCTGATGATTTAAAAATTGTTTTTTAATTGTTCAAAATGTGAATGTCGAATATATGAAAGTTTACTCGAATTATTGATATATCTTAGCAAAAAGATAGCGAAAAGTAATTACGATTTCGTTGCGGGTTACGAGTGACCTCCATTTAAACGACACTTTTTAAATGAATCTGATATTAGTTTTCGATTTTCGAAATTCATTTTTCGCATTCATTTTCGTTTTTCATAATTATTCCTCGAAAAGGAAAGCAGATATACAGATGTAGTGTATGTATACATGTATATTTTTCGCAAGCAATTATTTACGAATGAATCGCGTCTCAATTAAATTGCACGCTTTGATCGCAACTCGCATTCATCGTCTGTGTTCTCGAAAAACTGTATTCAAATTGAATGCGTAATTAAATTTGCATTTCGAATATGCGAACACAAACGAAAAGAAAATTATGCAAGCAAAACGCGATGATGTTGCCGATCAATGTTTACTTTTAATTCTAGACTCGCATTTTTTAGCTTCTAAAATTTCGCGAACCGACCACCGAACACAAACATTTGCAATACTTCGCAATCATTGCGCGATGAACTTTGCGATTCTTTCGTCATGAATCATTTTTAAGCTTTCCATTATTTTTACTGCTTTTCAATGTGTGCTATCGAAAATATGTAACCCAAAAATAACATACTTCTCATTCGCTGTCTCATTTGTCGATTAGAACACTACTTTTATTTGAGAACACACAACAAGTGTGCGTTAAAAACGAGAAATGTTCACAAATATTCGGCAACGTTTCGCAACAGTTGTGTGTGTGTGTGTTTGTGTGCTGTTGCTTCGCTTCTACCAAAAATACAGCGACACACGAAATACTCAGTTTTGATAGTGAAACGTCCTTCGCTGCTGAAACAGGCAAAATAGTTGCCTATTAAATGTAAATCCTTGAACAGCTTTTGATATCGACAAATGTAACCACGAAAAAATAAGTGTATTCAACGTCCGCCATTCAATTCCCCTTTAAACACTAAATTCGTCGGTTCGCATCCATTCAAACTTCATCCTTCCTTACCTTTGCACCCTTGAATATCGATTCGCTCGTAAAAATGCAAAAACGCTTTTTTCACAATCGCACACACAAAAACTAAGCAAATAAATGTCTCGAAAAACAAACCATTTCTGTTGAATTTAAAAAAGCATTTATAATTTATAAAATTCGAGGAAAAGTAAAGTTCTTCTCCTTCAACTTATACGTGTGTAAATAAAAGAGTTAAACGGAGTCGAAATGACGTGTGTACTTTGAACAGCGATCGAATTTCATCGAAATCAACGACCAAAACACTGTCTTCTAAGAAAAACATTCCTTATTTTATTGCAAAAATTGTCTCAATTCTCACGTTTTCATTAAATCTCACAAACATAACAAATTATTTGAGTGTATTTGTTGTTCAGAAGCGTTTGAAATGCTTCATAAAGCAAAGCAAGCTATGTTTCAGTTTCTTTCATAAACGCGAACTGTTTCTTCTTCTTATTATGCTTCTTTATGCTTCTGAAACACAATATGATCATAATCGTCAAACAGTGTCGTTGGGTTTGAAATGAGTTGGTGTTGTTCTCGTCGTTTGTAACGAATTTTGATACGTTTTACTTTCAGTTTGACTATAAAAAGATGCTTTAAAAAATTCATACACTGACCACGAAATTGCTGTCGACGGTGTCGTATAAACCACGCGAGCTGTCATTCCGTTAAAAAATCCTCTGACACCGCAACATTTATATATTGTCGTTGCAGCGTTCACAATGCCTTCTATCTTCGATTGTTTCAACGCACGTAAAGCCTGCGGCTCCTGTGTGTTCAGCAATGTTTTGCACACATCCAAAGGAGTAGTTACGGCAGATGCAACCGCACCGGCAACCGCTCCCGACGTAACGTGCGCAATTGGATTGTAAGTTCGTAAAGGGGTCATACGTTCCTGTGAGAATTCGTATGTCATTAG
>NCKV01000484.1:0-17323 GCA_003675905.2 Leptotrombidium deliense
AAAAAGTTTGATCACAAATCATTCGATTTGCATCATCCTGCATCACAACGGATATCGTCTCGCGAATATATTCGCCGAAAAATTGATTGCAAAATGTTGATAAATCGATGAACATTTGTTATCCCGCATTTTGCTGTTTCACAGTTCGAAAAACAAGCTTTTCTTTGATAATAAATCATAAATTCATAAATTTCTCGTTTTTCGTATTTATCAATGTTTTATGTGTGCAATGAAAGTGTGATCAACGAGATCGGCGAACAAATGAGTGCAGCAGCATTGAAGTTGCGTGAATGCAATGATCAAATGATCAATGATATATATGATACTTACAATAACAGCAAGTACAACAAAGCGCATTGATAACAATAAAAAACGATGTAATCTTTACTGTCTGTATCTGTACATTTCTGAAACATTTGTTTGATCGAAAAGCATGTTACACCATTACAAGTACTAAATTGAAAGAGAAGTATTGAAAAAATGCATGTTTAGCACGTCATACATGCGTTAAAAGATAGTGATTTATGTAATTTAACAGTTTCACGTTTTGATCAAAAAGATACGCAACGGTTGAGTTGCGATTAATGCAATCACAATCGCACACATCACATGTTTCTACTTTACAATACATAATTATATAATTATCTGCAAACACATGTATTTTGAATGACAAACGTTTGAATTCACGTGAAGTTACAGCTCATTGAATTGCGAGTGAAAATGTTTGACGCAAATATTACGACATTTACGAAATGTTCTACGAAAAAGTGCTTCATTTTGAAAATGCTGCAAGAAAAAAGAAGAAGATCGGCGAAAGAAGTGAAATGCACACACTTCTCTCTTTGTGATCGACTCGTTGAATATTCAAGTGTTTGTCACACATTTCATATCAATTTTGAACATTAAATATGCAAATCGAAGCCTTGAGCTGTGAATCCTTCGATTTTTACTTTTTTTTTAAATTACATTAGAAATAATCTGCTAAACGAACCTCACTTCAATTTACGATCAAAAGATGTTTTAACCGCAATTAAGTTAACTGTGAAATTAATGTCGTTACATACATCGAAATGGGAAATTATTTGAAATACATTAGCAATTGCATAATCTGCTTACGAAAAGTTTGAATTCAACTGAAGGGCGAACATGCAAAGAATATTTGTAAAAGTACACTCGCGAAAATAAGAATACTTGAAAATTGGACTTTGTATTGGTAACCAGGGAAACGATCATTTATAATTACATTCGCTAGCGTATATACACATACATATATGTAACCGAAAGTGAAGTCAGTCATACATGTATGCACATATCTATTATGAATGAATGATGAAGAATCGCAAAAGAATGGCAGATATCGAGTGACACTTCGCATCACATAAATAACATTTGGCACTTGTTTCAACAGCAGTATCTGTGCGAAGAGTGAAAACTCAATTGCCTCACAAAATTTTCCAGTCACTTGTGTAACTGTATTTTTATACATTCAAGTACTCATATTTCACAAAAAGTGAAAAATGAAGCAAAATGTATGTCAGGGAAAATACAAGACGAAAGCAGAAGAATTTTGATACTTCGCTATCGATTAGATTATAAAAAGCATTGAATTTACTACGTTTTGCATAAAAATCATGAGGAAATACAGATGCAGACGATTTGGTAGACATAAAGTAAACATTTAGCAAATTTTTATGCACCTCTTCAATGACACACACAGCAAATCTTGCTATTTTTTTATCGAAACGTTATTTCTCGCATTCAAATGCAAATCAATGCGAAAATCGCATCAAAATAGTTGCGTTAATGCGTCGCACATTAAGCAGAAATGTTTTTCCTGAATTTAAAGAAAAAGTGAACTGTTCTCTTCTTGGAAAAAGATGAATGAAATGCATGGATGCTCGCAATGCACACGCAATCAATTTGTATCGAGTTCGTCGATAAACGAAAGCAATTTCACATTTTGAGCAGAAAATAAGAATGCGTCGAGAAAAGTGCATCCAGCAATCGATCACTACTATTTTACTGCTAAATATATTCATATTTCGAAGGTACATTCTAGAATAGATTAACTATTTTTTGTTTCAATTTCACGCAAAACATAATCGCATGCAATGATGATAAATAATGGCTCGTTTCAGGTGGCAGACATCACGAGACAAGGAAACGATTTGAAATGTGATCGCTTTCTCGAAATCGGTGTCTGTAATCACACGTTCTAGTGTTACTCAGCACATATCTATCTATCATTGCATTTATCAATGAATGATTGATTGATGGAAGCTGAATTGCATTGCATTCAAAAAGAAATCACGAGAAATTCTGCGAAATGACGTCCGGTTCGAAAAGTTAGCGTTTTACGTTAGCACAACGCGAGAACGGATAAGCTTCGCTTCACTTCACTTTCATTTGTGTGTGTTCTCGAGTGTTGTTCTTGTATTTCGTTTGCGATGTGTAACTTTGTGATTCCGTTAAACTTTTTGTTCACAAAAAACGGATATCACTGTTTCTCTGACAATGTCCTTGTCTTCACCGCAATCACACCATAAAAAATAGAATACAATTTATTGCATTTGCCAATTAAAAACAACAATTAAAAAACGTGTAAATCAGCGAATATTTCGCGGCGACAATTCAAATGAATGAAATAATTAACATTCTTTGCAAAGCATCTTTGTGATTAAGCTAAAAAGCGGTGCGCAATGTAATGTACATGAACATTCACTCACATTCGTTGTCGTTGAGCGAAATACGAGATGAAATTGACTTAAATTTAGAACAAAAGCACATCGGCGAAAATGTGATTCACTGCACACCGAACACATGGTTTCATCAAGCAAACACATCACATAAAGAACAAGTTGCCAAATAAATTTATACCGAAGCACAAGGATGATGATTCAATGTGTATGACGAATAACAGCTATGTTGCAGTCAGTCGATTTTGAAAAACAAAAATCAGATCAAAATAACGTAACAATAACGATGTGTTACAGCAGTCACTTAATGTCACTCAATTAATTATTTGAAATTAATGAAAAATAATCTAAAACGATTACATTTAATGTTACAACATTAAACCGGCACAAGTTGAACGGCAACGATAACTTTTTCGGTCACAAAGTTAACCTTTAAACTTTTTAAAAGACGCAGTAAAGAAGATGAGCGGCAAAAGGACGTTAAAGATATTGTTTTAATGCGTGTGAAGTTGTTTTAAAAACAGTGAATGGAAACAAGGAAAAGCAAGAAGCGATTAAAAGCGATATTACGTCGATCGACTCGGCTGCCAAATCGATGAATTCGACATTCGTGTGTGTCAGTTGAGATGATGAACACAGCAAAAACAAGACACTCGTTAAGGTTATGCAATACGAACCGCAATTTGATAAGGAAGCGCAGTGATGTAACTTACTTGTCGTGCATCACAGCCGCGGCACGCGAAACAATTTCACTCAATTATTAAACGCCAAAACGTGCGTCGCAAAAGTCGTCGTTTGTTAAAATAACACAACGAAAAATGCAATGCAAGGCAAGGCAAGGATAGTTGGTGTGTATGTGTATGTGTGCACACAGTGAGTGTGCCATTCGCTGCAAGCTTTCAGCGATCAGCGAGACAAGGTTAGGAATAACCATTTTTGCAAGCACGAATCGAGTACGTAACATTCGTAATGTGGACACGTGATTTTAAACACACACACATATATATATACACGACACAATTTTACACACGTCTGTTGCATACGCAGTTTACCGGCAGCAGAACACTGTGAAAAGTTAGCCTCGCTGTTCGAAGTGCATTCGCCTCCAATTCACTTTTCTCATTACGCGTTTGCTTCGCTCTCGTCTTGTAAATCGTGATTCGCAAGCAACTCATTCTCTTACTTGACAATCACTTTATTCTCACTGCGTTTGTTTACTCGTACAGTTTGCTGCAAAGAAAGCGAAATGTTGTTGCTCATCGCTATTGTTACGTGAATTTGTTTGCTTGCAATCGAATCTCGACAAATTTGCAGACAAAGAACAATTAGATTACGTATGAAAAAGATACGTGAATGCATTGTTATTTGATAAATTAAGCGACGTGAATGCAGACTTGTTTCAATGTGTTTCTCAAGTTTCGTATTATTTGAATTCAATTTTTGTAATGCATTCTCATTCTCTTCTTGTTTATATTTAGTGTTTTGTGTTGTTTTTTCTTTGCGTTCACTCTACTCTCACATTTCAATCGAATTTAAAGCAATGATGAAGCCTTGTGCAATAACAACAAATGCATGGCTTCAGTTTCGATACATTCAATATATTATTCATTCTTCAAAAAGTGCACTTTTTTATTGTTATTTGCATTCGAATAACTGCTGCATACATTACACAAGCACATTAGTATTACTGCACATGTAATGTATATTCGGTGATCATCTCTTCGATGACAAACATTGAAAATAAATAATAAATTTTGTGCATAATTCAAAATGAAATTAAAAAGTAATTTTCATTCAAAGGTTTGAGTAGTCAAAATTTTGCGAACTGTAATTGTCTGTACTTTTTTAACTGTGTTATTAAATAAAAAATTTAAAGCAATTTCGCATTTTGCAAATTAACTTTTAATGCCTTTTTTGAAATGTGAAGCACTAAAAATGTGAAAAGCATTGCATTCACAAAAACAATAATAAAAAGGAGCGAAGATGATGCCTGATGATGTTGAATACATTTCGACGACGTTAATTAGGAATGTATTCGAAAATCAGCTTAAATCACAGAGAAAAAGAGATTTTGCTTTTTCACTTTTAGTCTCTGTGGAAATATGTATCAAAAATTCGTTTCGAAATATATTATATTAGTTTAATAAGCAGTAGTTTGCGAATGAAAGTAAAATTAATGAAACATATTGAAAAGTTCGCTAACAAGCGAAATACGAAAACGCAATGCATTGTGAATAGAATATGTTTGTTTGTTATTTCGCAGTTCGATTAGAAAAGTAATGTTTAACAGCTAAAAATATCGATTCGAAAGTGCAATGCACTTAAATGTTGATTCGATGAGCGAAAGTGTGTTAAAGTAAAAAAGTATCAAATGCGATTGTCGACACGAAAACACTCGAAACACAGTTTTCGTAAAAATTAAATGTCAATGAAAGCAAAACATTTGACATGGCGCGCATTCAACGTCATTCAATGATTATCAAAATGTTTTCAATACATTATTATTCGAGCGAAGCGACTGAAATTCATCAAATTTGTCAAACTCATTGTTTACTCTCTAAACATTGCATAATATGTTCACATAATTCGTAAATGACTCACAAGTAATTTGAATAAATTTGACACATTGTCACTTTGAATGCATAATCGATGATCGCTCTCGAAAATAGTGATTCAGCAAATTACTGTCGAATGTGAAATGAAGTCTGTACATTAATACATGTGAATTTCTGTAAATGAAACTTAAAAATTTTCTTGAAGTTTTTCCAATGTTGGTCCTATTTTAAAGGTATCACTGTATTATAAAAATGAAGTTGAATTCAAAGGTAATGCTGTTGTTAAATTCAGCAAATATCGCATTTAACCTGAAAAGATCAAACGCATAAACATCTTTACGTAATACCTCCATAAACTTTTACATCACATAAAATTACGATTTCTTTTGTTTGTTTTTTGTTATTCTACTTTTACGCTAAACTTTTTTTATTTTCTTACTTTTTCGAAAAGCAATTTAAAAAGTTAAATAAATCGCAACTTAAAACGTTGCGTATAACGAAATTCAATGTCATTTCATGAAATTATACTAGCAGTAAAACATTCAAAACTGCAAAATTACTGCAGTTCAAACAAAATTTCAAATTTTTAAAGGACAAACACAGCAATTACGTGAATTATACGTAAGTTTTCGTTAAACATTTGTTATTTGTTCGTCGAAAATACAAAAGAAAGCAAAAATCGGGTTCAATGCAATTGTTTGCCTGCCATAGTTTTACGTAAGCAATCAATGTAAAGAAAATTTATTACTTTACTGCAAAGCAATTCAAAAAGTTAAAAGTAAATGTAATCAAAATTTTAATCTTTGCGCATTACATGAACAATGAACGGCAAAATATTTGCGAATGTCAAATTTTTTATTCTAACTTCAAAGAGAGCAGATAAAAAGTTGAATTATTTATTAGTTTCGTTGAAGTGCTAAACACTTGAGAACGAACATCAATATCGAAATACACTCGAATGCGAATAATGGAAGCTGCAAATGCAGGCAACCAGCGAAACTGTTTGCCGAATAATAAAAGCGACATTTTTAAGTTCTAACGAAAAGTTCGAAAGAAGAAAAGAGCAAAAAAGTTTTTCGCTAGCGAAAGTGAAACGCAACGCAATGCAATGGCAGACGAATGCAATCGTTTCACTCGCTTTTTACATTGCGAATAAGTCTTCTTCGTTCAGTAAATAATTGAACGTAAAAATGATTGCCTCGAAAAGCGAAAGACGAAGAAATGTGAACAATAAGAAAAGAAGAGCAAAGAATGCACATACACACAGAGAGAGAGGAGAAATATATAAAAACGAGTAACGTTATCGAAATTCGGTTATATTACCTATTCTGTCCATTGCTTCGTACGATCGACGTTCAAATGTACACATCGCATCGAATCTCAACTCTTTTAAACAGTGCATTTGTTGACTAAATTTTGTTTCCAAAACAGTTCATGAAAAGGTTTCACGCAATGTAGCAACGAAGAAACGACACAAAGTAATAACAACTGTTTCGTTATTATTTGTCGTTCATATTATTGTACCAATAATTGTTTGCATTGTTTTTGCTCGACAAAAGCAATGAAGTGAAAAGAGAAAACAATGCGACAAACAATGAACACAGTAGTTTGTTGAATACGAAGAAAAGCGAACTTCGATTCTGTGTTGTGTGTGTGTGTGTGCCTCGTCGTAGATACACTAACTATGTGGCCTTTGTTTGAATGTCGTTTTCTTTTTCGTTGTTGTCATCAAAGTTCAAAAGTTCAATAAGTCTCGCATTTCGATTAATTAATCTCAGCAAATTGAACAGTCACTCGTTCAGTGCGCGTGAAACGAGTGACAGTTCGTTTCAAAGGTTCATATTTTATCATCGAAAAACGTTGTGCGTCAATTCAAACGAAACACACAACTGTCAAGTGACAAGTGTACAATTGCCATTGATAATCAGTTCCAAATATGAAATGAGTGCGAAATAAAGCAATGCAGTGCAACACACACAAACACACACACACACACACTTTTCAATGCTACACACACTCATTAGATTAGTACACTGTTTTCGTACGCAAAACACATTAATTACGCGAAGTCAATGAACTGTTTGACTTCCTATTGAAAGTAATTCACTGGAAATGTTTGCTCGTCTATTTTTCTGTGACAACAAACACAACGCGAATGCAATGAATCGATATTTTGCGTTGCGTTCATCTCCTTTACAAAATGTAGTCGAAAAAAGTTTTTTTCCTTTTACATTTGCAATTCAATTGTAAGCGCAACAAAAATTGTGTTCATTTTCTCGCACTTTTCTTGACAAACATTTAAAAGCAAAGAAAAGAAGACGTTGCTTGAGTTTTTTTTCTCTTTTCGTAACTTAATGTGCGCTAGTACAGTGTTTGCGAAGGAATCGTAAATTTTAAGCTCAATGTGTTTATATCGATCAAATAATCAAATAAAAAAGTAAACTCAAAACACACGTTTTGACACTTAAAGCAAGACGATTAAAATTATTTATTTGACAGTGAAATGTAAATGAAAATTTTACGTTCAATGAATATTTAAAACACGACTCGTAATACATTTGTACATGTAATAACATGTATACATTTAATATATCGCTCCATTTCATGTAAGCAATGGCGTGAAATTATTTTATTCAATTTGCATGCCTAAAAAAGCAAACACGCGAAATGCAAACACAAGCAAATACTGGAATACAGTGTTTACCAACATGCTGCACAATGAATAGTTTCGTGAAAAGTTTGCATCAATCATACAAACAAGTTTTGATTTGGCGAACTTTTTCAGCGATGCTGCAAAATGTGAATATTTGATGGTAATAAAAGTGCGTGAAAAATAATATTAAACGAATGCGTGCAGTGAATCGAAGCTGAAATTTTGTGCACATTGAAAATAGACTGTAAATATTCATGTCTGCGAACCTGTGAGACTGAGATACTGCATTTCGCTGAAAATTTCTTCGCCAAATAAAGTTTCCCTTTTCGTTGTTGTTTTTTGGACACAAAATGACTGCAATTTATCCTAAACCCGCATTGTTTTACTGTTTCAGCAAACATTGCGACCCAAATTTCAGCGTTTTTTGTGAAGTGAAACCAAAAACACTCTCAATTAACTTCGGTGATTTATTGTGCGTATTAAATTTCGGTGATCAAATGGGCAAAAATAGAGGATAAAGAGAATCACGACATACACGACTCTGTATGAAGAGTAAAGAAAAAAATTCATTAGAACAGTGTGTGCGTTGTTAATTAGATTAAGCGTAAAGTTGTTCGTGGATTTCACTCAATCTCCATAAAATACTCCAATAAAGAGCAGTAAAATAAGAATAAATAAAGCATCGCTCTTGAGAATCGCGTATTTGGAAAACAGAAATGAATTCAATTTGCATACGTGCAATTGCAATGAATGTGAAATAATTAAAGTTAGTTCGAAGGATGTTTCCAAAAACTCATTCCATAAGTGAAAAAGGTTGCAAATGTTAAGGTAAATATTTAAATAAACGAAGCAAAACAAAAAACCGACGAAAGTTTACTTTGCATAAAAACAAAACTGAAAGACAACCAGATTCACACACAGCGTTTTTGCTGCCATCTTTTGAACGAGAAACTCAATGATATTTATCCGAAGAAACAGAAGTGTCACAAACAGAAGAATTTTGTTATTGTTAATCTTGTTTTAAGGGTGTCTTCGTGAAAAATAATCCTTTCATTCTCAGCCAAAAGTTTTACGACAAAAAGTTTTGCATTTAATTACGAAAATTTCAGAAACACGTTTCGGCAAAAGTTTTGTTTCCAATTTTTCTATTTTAATTAAAAGTAAACAATAAAAGAGACGACAAATTTTCATCTCATTAAATATACGCGAATAAGTGAATATTGATGCAATTTATTCACTGCATTTATTGGATGATAATTATTTGCTGATTTTTTTTACTATTAAGCGAGAAGAACATGGATTCAATTATTTTGCATTTCGCAAATTTGCGTCATTTGCGATTAAAAATGCAAAACAAATTAATTGCTCGCAATTCAAAATCGCTGTAATTACTATTGCGAAAAATTCGGTCCAAAAGTTGGACTCATTATCGGTTCGAAATGAATAAAAAAGAAAAACAATGCAATGAATTCCATGTAAACTGAAAACATTAACAAAACATTGCATTTTCAAGCATTTCGCTCGATAATTAGTGTTCGATAGCAAATATCACTGCAAGTGTTTCAGTTTAGCGCACAACGCTGCGATGTCTGCTGGAGACGTTCGACAACAGCCTCCAATTAAACGTGCACCCGATTTATGCCATAAAACTGCAGCGTCGACGAGATTCACTGATTCGGTGCCTGGCATCCATCGATGGTTCATCGAATCCCAAGTTTCACCTTTGTTTGGATAAACAACAATCAATTTGTCGGTTACTCTCTTAGCAATCTTAATTAATGAGTCAACGAATGCAGGATTCGAGCAGTTCACTCCAACAGCGATCACCTGTTGCGATGCATTCGCCAGCGAAACGCATCTTTCGAACAGCTCGCCACTGCTAATATGAGACTCATCTTTGCAAGTGAACGTAATCCAAGCATTAGAATCCGGATACTCTGAAAGCAATTTAATGAATGCTTTTGCTTCTTCAGAGCACGGAATCGTTTCACACGCAAACAGATCGACGTTGCTTTTCATTAAGCATTCAAGTCGCTCTCTGTGAAATGAGATTAATTCGTCAACAGTTTTTCCGTAGTCGCCGCGATATTCGGATCCATTCGCGAGATACGCGCCATATGGACCAATCGATGATGCGATCAATGGAAATGGATCGCGTAATTTGTTTTCCGCGATTAATTCGTGTCTCGCTTCGATTGCAATTTTCGACGAATCGAGTAATAACTTTTTCGCCTCCTCTTTGCCAATCGAAAGCTCTTGAAAGCCTTGAAAAGTAGCTTGATAACTGCAAGTGGTTATCACGTCCGCTCCGGAGATCAGGTACTCTTTGTGAACAGCTTTTATTAAACTTGGATTTTCAATAAGCAACTTTGCTGACCACAGTTTATGTCTTAAATCTTCTCCTTGCCTTTCAATTTCTGTGGCCAATGCTCCATCCAAAATAACGACATTCGATCGATTCAAGAAAGCTTCGAATATATCTGCACAACGAAATTATCAAAATTTATTGCATCTTCGAACGCATCTCTCTCGCCGTTGTTTATGAAACTCACAAAAAACTCAATCTTGTCAGTACGAGCATCAAGGCGAACATTTGTTAGTTGAGAAAGTTAGCCGCTGTTCATTTAAAGTGTTAGAAAAGAAATTGATTATGTTTCAAGTGCAAGAAGTGCTTGAAATGAATATTTCATTGCAAATAACAAACTTATACAGTTCACTGTTGTTGTTGTGATACACTTTCAATAAATATTAAGCAAGTCATAAAAAGAAGAAAGTTGTTATCGAGAATGCCTTGAAATTGAAGTTGCATTTAGGTTACAAAATGTTTCGTTTTCAACCGCAATCGAATAGCACACACTTATTGATTAATCAATCAATTCACAGTTTTTGTGTCGAATTGAAAACAAATGGAAATAAAGGCGAAATGAGCGTAAAGTTCGCGCTTATTGTTTCGTAAATGGAGAAACTGAGAGAAGCAAAGTATTGCAAATGTAACCAACATTTTATACAAACAGTTGTTGCTGAATTCGCTTAGTCAGTGAAACGTAATTTTGTGTTCTTTCGAAAGCATACATCAATTCGCATTTCGCTCGTTCGTACGACTGATTTTTTCTTCTCTTTTGCCTCTCTTTTCTCACACGTTTCTCGCAAAAACAGTGAAAATTGAAAGCGAAAGGCAAGCGAAGAGTGAAGCAAATTCAATTTACGAAACGTATCATCCCTGTTTTTAACGATCACAGGCACTGTTTCACAGCAAATAAAGTACGCGAATGATTTATTTTCGGTGCGGATAACGCGATGTCACAACGAACAACGAAATCACTTCACTCTCGCATCAGTTTCACATTAAAGCACATCATGTGTTCTACTTCACTCGTCGCGCTGTCCTTAATTCGCAGTTTCCGTGCAAACTTTTAGATAAATGCAGCGCATTCACCGTTAAATGGACATCGTTTATTCGTTACGCAATCATTTGCAAGCGAACAATTTGAATAAAACAACGATTACTTACGTTTCATTGTTTTCGTTGCTGGTCGCTTCTGTGTCGCCGATGAAAAGATTGTTCGAAGATTAGTGGCAACAGGAGAAAGTTGTCTTCAGACGTGATGTGTGTTTTCACCTCTTTTTCACGTTTCGCACAGCTTTCGATGCAATAAACGTCTTCTCGTGTCTCGAGTGAACATCGATTCGCTGCCGAGTTTCGTTTCTCTTTGATTCGAGATCGCCAACGAAGCGTGGATAATCGTAATCGTCTCACTTTTTATTAATGAATGGAAACAGTGAAGTAGTGGCACTCGAAATGCGATTCGAAACACGTGCACAAGTCGAGTACATTCATTTTCACTTCGATCACAATTGCCAATGTGTTCGTTTCGCGCCGAGAGTGAATGCTTGCGTTCGCACTGCCATCGACGAGACTACAACTGCGTTCAAATACACACAGAAAACATATATTACAAAAACGTTCATATAACGCGTGAGTGTTTGTGTCTTTGTCACTATTTTTGTACACAACAGTGGTGTGTGTGTGTGTGTGTCGATGAAAGTACTGTACACACACGTCACTGAACACGCGAATTTAATAACGGAACAAAAAACGAGAGTGGAAACGATGTAATTAATATTAGAACTTGGTTACGAGTCAAGTGATTATTTACAGAATAGAAATTTATTTGGTAGAGAATATGATGAGAACGAATTCTAAATTGAAGTGTAATTACAAAGTTCAATGTACAATTGATTCAAAAATCAAGTGCGAAAAATGACATTATATCAACATTGTTGTCTGTGAAACTCACAATTTTATCAAAATACTTATTTATCATATTTCAATGCTTTTCGATCTAATTTATTCCACTAATCGTAAACGAATCGCGTGACTATTTATATACATTTATACTCTTGCCATAATTGATTTGATTAACGAATTAACGAACAGTTTAGGACATAAACTTGTTTAAATAATCGATCAGTGTGCGCACTGTTTTGTACACATTTTATATCCTTTACTGTACGTTGAATGTGCAATATTTGATACGAGGTTTTTCAACCTTTCGCACCGTGTGACGATCGTTTGACGTTCACTCGACTACTGCTTATCGAAAATACAATTTTATTTGTGTTACACTTCAATTAAAAGAGTGTTTGACAAAAAATCGTTGTTTTTTACAAACGAATTAAATGAATGTTGATAAGCAAAGTGAAGTCTGTATAAACTTGCCATCCATCCTGTTACGCAATCATTATTCGAAATAGTATTTTTTCAGAGAACCTCGCATCACAACAACAATAACAATACAATACAACACATCATTGCATCACATGAACTTTTTTCACTTGAAAATGAGTTCATTATGACTATGATTAATGTTTGTTCTTCGCTAATAAATTTTTGTGTTTGAAAAGAGAGAAATAAAAAAGCGGAGAAAAATGTTCGCTTTGCAAAGCGTTTTATAAATAGATTTTTTATTAGTGAAAAAGAGATTAATTTTATGTCACAGAAATTCATTTTTTATTATTACATATTTTATGTGCTCAACAATTCTATTCATCCATTCTTCGCTATTCTTGAGCATCACAATCGCGATTGTTAAGTAAAACGAAATGAATTCAAAGTCACAAAAGTTCTTTGATTGAAGTAATTTCGTCTTGAGACTAAAGATGAAATTTTTCTGTTTCGCAATGTTTCTCTTGTTAAGCATACTTATTAAGAATAATGATGCTTTTATAAAAATTCGTCTTTTGCTAATTTCGTATTCAACCACAAAATAATACAAAAAAGAGTATGCATAATATTTCGCGATACATTTACATAAGCAATATGTTTACAGTAATACAAAAAACGCAAAATGTGCACAAATTTTCAAACTCGCGAAATGACGTCAAAGATATGAAATATGACATTTTCAAACAGAATTGATTGTTTTGTTTTGAAAGAATGGAATTTTAAAAATAAATCACTATTAAAATTGTGATAAACTTATTTTTTGATTTGTGATGAATTGATTTTGAATTGCGATGGATGCAAATTTGTTTCAATTCAATTCACCAGTGTGCAATTTGACAGCAAAAATAACTGATTTTGTAACTGATGCGTTTACATTACTCTTCAATGGAACATTTTTTAACCTTTACTGTACTCGGATGATAAATTTGATAAAAAGTGCTGAGAAAAGGTTTTACTTCACTTCACAAAAGAAAGAAGAAAATAAACAACATTTTTAGTTTTACTTAAAATACAAAACGTGTATTAATACACCAAAAAAGACACTCACGTCACATTATGCTCTAATGTTTTCTCCTCTTTATGTATAAAAGTGCAATTACGAACACAAAAACAAAAAATGAAAAATTCGTTGAGGATTATGAGCTTAAAAAAGTTTTAAATCAATCATACTTTGTAGAACCAACAAAATTTCTTCTTTTATAAATTCATTTTACATGCAAATATTTTATAATAATAACGTAAAGTAATGTGATGAAAAAATAATTCAAATGTGAGTTCATGCATTAAAAAAAGCATTCATTTGTAATTTGTAATTAGAGAAAGATAAGTTTTGTTGAGTTGAACGGAATTAGATTAAGTATGTTTAGCGTGAAAGAAATCGACACCAAACAATGTTTCTGAATGTAACACGATTACTTCAAAGATTCACTTGTTTAGAGAGGAAATGAATTTCATCTCAAAAAGAAGTATATAATCAATTTTACTGAAACTTTATTATTATAATTAACATCAATAAATGAAAATGAACATGTGCAATAATTTTGAAATATGCAATAATTGCGTGCATTGAAAGTTTGCTATTGAATGTTGATTGGAAAGTATTCATTAAACATTTAATAACATTGTGCTTTTGTTCGACTTTTGTCCGATTTCAAAGAGCTCAAAACATGACAATTTAATGAAGATGAAAGCTTTGAAATGTTGCAATACAACATTTAATTAATTTTGCGGACAAATTACAAGATAAAGATGAAAAAGCTTTTAAATTGAATTTGTAGCAACGTGGTCGTTGAAAACAAACGCGAAAAGAATTGAGAAACATTGGAAACATGGGTGTATTATCGTGCACGACGTATTTGTCAATCCAGACATTTTTTTGCGACGAACAAACACATTTCATCAATATTTCAAAGCATTGCTTTTGTGAAACAATTTTTCGAATTGAAAATTTTTGAAAAGGGAAACTGGAAGAGAAAATAAATCGATATGAATTCGTTGTTGTTGTTCGTCTCATGTCTGACATCAAATTTCCTGCATTCATTCAATTTGCGTTCGCATTGATTATTACAATTTCTATTCGCAGAAAAAATGGGAAATGTTCGACAAATTATGTCACAAATGCGTGTCCATTCAATTACGTCACTTATCAGTGGACAATTCGTTTGCAAGCAGAAATCACATGAATCAGTGATAATTGCAAGTATTGCAAATTTGGTGACGATTCAATTGATGCGGAAAACAAACAGCGACAAACAAAACATCTTTCTTCGCTCTTTTCTTTACATAGAAGAAATAAGAATGCAAAACAACCATAGACGTGCATTTGCAACGAGTGAAATGAAATGTGTCGCTTTCGCTGTGTTTACTCGTCGGATTTGGAAACGTTTTCTGTTTGCATTGCGAACGATTGCATCAAATTTCACGCACACATTCAATGTGGCTAGCTAATTACACAAACACTGTTTCTCCTGTTCAAACAGATCCAAAACAAAACAAAAAGCAAACGTGAATGTCACACACATAATGCATTCGACAAATTAATATATACGAAAATTGAGAAACTTTTGCAATTGACTTTATCTCGTTTTCAGTGGACATCGTGAAACGTTATTTCCCAGAATACTTTGCATTGCGTTACAATGAACACAAACAAACAAAAGTGAAATGCAATGAAATGACAAAGTGAAGTGAATATTTTGCAATGTTTTTCCACGAAGCAAAAGCGTTTCGATGTTAAATGTAATCAAATGGCAATTGATTGCATCGAAACACGAGCAATGAAAAACGAATGAATGTTCAATGAATTTGCGTGTATGCTAATAAATAAATTAATTGACGCAAAACATTATGTTTGACAAGCAATAGTCATCTAAACACTGTTTCTTGCATTTGTGCAAATTGTGACCACATTTTTTTATATCGATTATTAATGATTATTGTGTTGCATGACATTTACGTAATTTGCGTCGCAAAGCAAACATTTGCAATAAAAACGAATGCAATCAAAAGTCTAAATAAAGCAACTTTTGTTTCGTCTGCATTTGAAACACACAGCAAGAGTGACATTCCAATCTCATTCGAATGTACATGTACAATGTACATGTTTCCAAATATAGACTATTTTAACATTTCTTTCGATCGCAAAATATATAAAAACATGTTGCAAACAGCAACAAGCATTGATTGTAAAGGAAATTGAATTTGAAAACAAAAAAAGAGTTGAAAAATATGACAACAAATGTATAGAAGACTGATTACGTATTGTTATTGAAATGCTGGACTTTTTTGTTTCTTTTATTAATATAACAAATATACGTATGCTTCCAAGAATCAATCTCATTGTTTATGTTTGCAATATAAGTGCGAATAGCATTGCTTCTACGAAAAGGATACTTTTAGAGATTCGAGTGAATGCGAAATGAACCTGAAAAACATAAATTAAATGGATGACGATTAGGAAAGTAAAACGTGTTGAAATTAGAGCAAAAATAAATTCGTCTCCATTTAGTGACATTAATGATATAGCAAATTGAGGAACACGTTCATTCGCAAACAAACTTTTTTGTAGCGTTCGATTTCCCTTGTCGACTAAAATAGAAAGGTTCACATTTAATGTGCGTCACTCAACAAGTTGTATCGAAAATTTTATTCCGTGCACCGCAAATTATATGAATGCATCGCTTTTGGCGAAAATCAATAGAACTCATCGCAAACATTGCAATGTTCTATGATTTTGTGTCTTATTTAATTGCGATTGCAGACAATTTCATTGCAATCGATATGTTCATTGTGATCATGGTATTCATACGTGGAAGCAATATAACATGAAAGCACTAATTCTCAATTTCATTTGAAGCGAGCAAACATCTACAGCTTGTTTTGACGGCATCAAGTGTTTGCGAATAGATGCACATTACATAAATGACAACAATGAATAACCGACGAGCATGTTATTGATGCGAGTAATACCTTAAGAAGCACTTAAAAATATTAGAGATCAAAAAAGCGCTGTTTTCGTTTCGCTATTAAAACAAGATTGCATTAATTCACAGATAATCACATCAATATTTCGCAACTTAGTTTGCTGTGAAAAAATGTTTTCCAAACATTTGTCAGCTGGTGACACTCGACGTGTTGTTAGGTAATAATAAACAGATTAAAGTCCTCTTCGCATTAATTAAAACTCAGAAAATTCAAACTCGTCACATTCAGTTTTTGATAAAAATTTTGTAAACATTAAAAAAGCTTTGCTTTTGCTTATAATGATATCATTTTAAAATGTTGTTGAATTCAACACTTTTAATATGTTTTCGTGAATAGGTCGCAAATACTGTTTTTGACAAATTATTATTAAACTTTCAGTAAAAACATGCACGCACTGAAAATTGAAATTCTTTGTACTCAAAACTGCGAATGTTTTTAAAAGATAACAACACGAAAATTTTAATTTTTACTTGTCATTAAACAGATAATTAATATTGTTTGAATGTTATTATTATTTTTCCGTATAATTACAGTGACAATAATGAGATTTTAGTTTCCTAGAATCGAGTACGTAATAAAGTACTCAATTTGTGCTGTTTTTGAATTATTGAATAAGTCTTTTGAAAGGGAAGTAAATAAAAGTAAAAACGAGAAAATAAAAAAGTTCACGTAAAGTAAATAACGAATGAACAATTTAAAGAACATTTTC
>NCKV01000485.1:0-17320 GCA_003675905.2 Leptotrombidium deliense
TAAAATGATGTCCATAAAGTGAATGTTCAACTCGAGGGTCGCAATTATACAGTATTGCACATTGTTGTTATTGTTGTGCTGCTGCTGCTGCTGCTGGTTTGCATTTTGAACTTTAAATTCTTTTTTGCACTAATTTATGTGCACAGCAATTAACTGTAAAATGATTGCTTCCCTGATTCCTGAAAACAAATGCTTACTAATTATGAAATACGAGAGAAATACTCGTTAAACACGTAATGTAATGCTTTTCGACGTAATAACATGCAAATCGGCCTAATTTTTCAATGAAACAACATTTTATCCAGATTAATAATTTGAGAAGACGAATTCCCGTGAATTATTTGGCGAACAATCTTTTGATCGATTTTAAATAATTTACGGCCAAATAATCAGCTCGCTCCATTTTCTCTGTGCGCTTGCTTTTCTTTTATTTGCTTTGCGTTGAAAATTAGAATCGCAACAAGAAAACAATCTTAGACTGCGATTAACCAGCGGAAAATGCGATTCCACGATTATTCGCGTGTTATACAGCGCAGTAAAAGACGCACACACATTGTGCACACAAAGACAATGTGTATACGTTTGCTTAATGAGTGGCAAAGCAATTTAATTGACTTGCATTGTTAACACATACATTTCACGCGAAATGAGAACTCATTTTCACATTACAATTGCTTCGATTGTTTCTTCTTTTGCTTTACGATTGTCTTAGAAAATTGTGCAAAATAAGTACTTTGAAAAGGCAATTTCTTCGAATAACCCATTACTGCATATGTCATTATCTCCGACTTGATCTCTTGATATTCGTCTTTTTCATTGATATCACTAAAATGTATCATGCTGAGTTGATCCCCTTTTTTAAAAAGTTAGAGTTTATTAGCGTTGCGAATCGATGAATGTATGCATGGATGCTTTGTTGCTTTCACAACTATTGAAGAGTGTTTTTGCAAATGAATTGAAATCAGTGATTGCTTGGGTATATGGATATAAATGTAAGATCGAACACTTTCTCCATATTATTCAAAAGTTCTCTAACATTCGTCTTTTTATTGACATCACTGAAACTCATCATTCTGAGTTGATGCATTTTTTAAAAAGTTTGAGATTTTTAGCGCTGTGAATAGATGGATGTATGCATGGATGCTTGTTTGGTTTCACAAATGTTGAAAATTGTTTTTTTGTTGTTTGCTTTTTGGTGATTGTTTTGCAACAAAGATGAAAAGGTGATGCTTTGAACTTCCTGTTCGCAATTGGAGTAGAAAGTATGCAAAATAGCCAAATGCGGAATGCAAATGACCATCCACTCTTGAATGATACAAGCGCACAAAATTCTAGCGAGTTGTATTCATTTTGTTTTTGATTTATTTTTTGTATATTTTCTTTGTTTCTACATTCTGAATTTGAGTTCAGTTTTAAATGCGAAAGCGATTGCATCGAAAATATTTCTTTATTTGATTTTCGATCTCTTTGTTCGCGAAGCGAAGAATTTGCAATTTTTTCGGTACATTTGTTTTTTATTCGAACATTCAATTCTTGCAGACACATTTCTTGAATTCTAACGAAGACATTAAAAAGTTGTATAATTTTTGTGTGAAGTTGAAGCAAACTAATGTGAACTACGTTCTAATTCGAAATTTGTTGGAATGAGATAAAAAAAATTGATGATATGCGACGAAATTTGAAATTTTTGCAGTACAGCTTAATAATCACATGAAACTTATCTGCATCAAACATACAAAACCAAAGTTTTTATTGAAAGATCACTTGTGAGTGTTGTTCATGTGAATCTTTTTTAATTAAGCTTCAAAATTAGTCACTCATAGTCTGAAGTTCATTAAAAGTAGTTAATGATTTACTCATTACGAAAGAGTTCAAAGAGTTATTGCAGACGCATTCATGTCACTAAACAGTCATTTCCATTCACACAAAACCACAGATCTGATCAGTATTCCAACGCCGCGATTGCTGCTCCTGCAAAAAATGCAATATATATATTGAGGTATATTTATCTCAATTGGTCAACACCTGTGCGAAAATATTATTCTCGACCTGCTGTCTTTATTTAAGGTTGACATTTTTTCGGTAAATCAATAATTTCGAAAGCAAAAATTTATCTCAATATTTGCTTCGGTAAGCTTTTTTTGTGAGCAAAGTTTACACAAAGGTTAAAAGTTTACATAAGCTTTCCATGAACAAGTCTTGTTTGTTTTATGAAGCATTTTGCGTGTAAATCTCGAAATTAATGAAATGTGATATAATTAATTTTATTTTGAAGATATGTGAATGTACATAAAATTCAATTTTATTTTTGTAATTCAATAAAAATTACTTTCGATGCAATTTATGTTTTGTTTTAAATTTAGTAATCTATCAAAAACAATGATGATTAACCTTTCTACTGAATTTTCGATTGATTATTGATTATTTTCACAGAAAAGCAAATTTCATTGAGCACTTTTCACGTCTCCAAAATTTGACACATAAAACTCATTTCGAAATCACTGTTTACGTTAGAAAAGTAATCTCAGGTATCAAATATCGTTCACACATTTAAGATCGTTAAGCGATGAAACTTTGCGTCACTTTTTGCCCACGTTCAAAATTGTGGTCACAACGCATATTCTCGCAAGTGTATATGACACTTCACATTATACTCATACAATTTAGTGTAATACATTGGCGCTATTTTAATATAATCGCAGCAAAAATAGTCGAATGTTACAGTGAGTGCACTTTAGCATGCAAATTATTCGTCGCCTGCGAAATAAAATACTTTAGTTTGACACGTTTGTTTGTAGTGCACTAAAATGAATGCTGAAGATGATGAAGAAAACAGGATGTGCACGAAAATTGATTCCAAGCGAATCACCCGCACTTGTTTTTCATTGCGTTGCTTATTTCATTGCAAATGTTAATTACAAGAAATCATTTAATTTATTTGATGCTCTTTACCAGAATAAATTTCATGTTTCACTGCGACTATTTCTTTGCCAAATATCGATCACTGTGAAATTAAAAAACAATGAAACGTTAAGAGAAGAGAAGCGAGAGTGAAGCAAAGTACACTCGCGAACAGAAAACATTCTAGAGTATCCATAGTAACGTTATTTGCATGAACAGCAAAGCTGTGACTATTTTGTTTACCAGTCTACGCTTGTAACAAGTCTCTTTGTTTGTTCGTTTCGCGTCGTTTTGCAGCTGTTGTTGTTATCATTGTTTTTACTCGTAACTCATCTTTGCACTGCAGCGAGTACAAATATAAGAAGGTCGATGATCAGCATCCAGCATCCTGCGTCCTGACTTCTTTTTATCGACTGCTTGTCGAATTACTTCTTTTTGCAAATGAGACTGCGACATGCGTTCTATCATTTACAATCTTTCATGAATTTAAGTTAAGAAATTATGATTTCAGAAAATATATACAAACTTCACTCTTGATTTCTTCTTTGAAATGTGCATTGAAAAAATATTGTTTTAATTGTCAAGATATTGTGTTCGTTGAACGACACGTTTCCTTTAATATTTCGGTTGACTTTATTCTGCTGATGAAGTTATTTACTGCGACACTTAACTTGTTCTGTCCACTATGAGCACATTTATTTCCTAAAATTGAGTGATTATTGATTTTTAGAGTTCAAAAATGAACTACTGGACAGTGATGCCAGATCTCTTCGAGCTGATATTATCTTCACATCAATGTGCACACTTTATTTAGAGAGCAAGAATAATTTTTTGTGACTTAGTTCATGTCAAATAATGCGAATAAAGCGAAAATTTTTGTCGCATATTCTTTTTGTAAATATAAGAATTATGTGCAAATATTTGTGACACTGCTCCTGATGGAGTTATTTACAATGGAATTATATAATATTTGTTGTATTATTAAAATTATTATTTCAAAAATTGTTTCATTTAGAATAAATTTTAGATTGCCACAAGGAGTTTGATTTGTGCTTAAACACAATGATTCGATTTTTAAAAAGAAATAGGATATTGAAGTGTATTGAGGAGAGTAAAATTGTTTCTTATTTATTTTCTTTGTTGTCCCATTTTTGCTGACTATGTTCAAAATTAATTTCTGCTTGAACCCATTTTTCTTTCGCTGACTTCGAATTTAGAATCACGAAAAAGTGTGTTGCAGTTTCAACTTAAAATTTTATTAATATTATTAAACTAAATGTCAGTTAGAGAGATAACATATTCAACAAAAAGTTTTGAGGATTGAATTTGCTCTTTATTTTGTTCTTATTTGATTATTGTTAAAAGTGACGCACTTTTCACCGACTGTGTATTTAATTGATCTCACTCACTCTCAATTGTTCACATAATCTTAAAATTCATAAAATGTTCTTTTTATAAACAAATTCCATTGGCGTGGCAAGCATTTGCATTTTTTACAAATATTCAGAAAGTTTTTGCGAAACTTTTTCGGCTTTCAAAAGAAGACGTCAAACAGCATGAATGGAGAAATATTTTCAAAGGCTTTCAAAACAAATATTTCTTCAGTTTTTGACATTTACTTGCTTTGCGACGAATACAAAATTTTAGCAAAAAATTAATACGGAGAAAAATTTTGTTCGCGAGCATTCAAGTTTCGCTTGCTTTCATATTCGCTATTCAGTGTGTAATCGATGCGAAATATTTTGCAATTCGTCACGCTGCATCGATAACTTCCATCTTATTTCACAATTTTCGAACGAAAATATGAACTTTAATAAAGTGTCGAACAATCAATTTGGCGAATAATATTTGCATAAGTATTTTAATCGACACTTAAAATAAAAGTGTATGCATCTGAAAAACATATTGTCAACATTGTGAAAACTTAAGACAAAATTACATTTTCATTTTCACAATTTCAAACCACTCACTTTCAACACTTAGTCTATCATGTTGACACTTTCACACTTTAATGAATCACTATAATAACTGTAAGCAAATTATACAACTTTGGACATAAATATATGCAAATGCTCTAACATTAAAAGTGATTCACATACGCATAATTTATGTCCAAAGTTGTACGTGCGTGTGGAGCGTTTCTGTCTGCGACTATATTTCTCGATAAAATTTGGCGAACAGAATGATGCGATTTTGCGATTCTTGTGAATGAATGCATAGAAAAGAAAGATGAAGGAAAGCGCATTGAAAATAATATAATATGAGCCGAAGTGCTTGTAATTCTTGAGCAATCTTTTTTCATCTTTTAGATTATGAGTTTAATGCGATACAATAAAAATGCAATTTTCTTTTCGTGCAATATTTTCTCATTATATTCAAGCTGAACTGCTTAATTTTGTCTGTCGTTCACTTATTGAATGTTACTTGTGTGTGTGCACTTCATTCAACGTCTGCCTGCAATTTAATAGCATTCATGTTGCACAATCTTTATTTCTTACTTTCTCGTCAATAGTATGCTAGAGTATACACTTCATTTCGCATGTTTAACTCGCTGCCGCTGCTAACATCGAACGCACTGCGAAAATTGATTTTAGCTTTACTCAACTGAATGCATGCGAAATCAAATGATGTTCAATATATTTTTTATGCTCTTCGTGCAAGCAATAATGAAAAAGCTGTTTGATTACAAATTCATCATTAGTTTAATTAAGTTAAACTCTTACCTAATTTCATTTTGTTCAAAGCAGTTATTTCATGATGTTGATGCATAATGTCACTGCATTTGAAAAGGCAGGTCAAACTCATTTGCTTCATTGCTGATTTGATAATTATTTTGATATTCAATTTCAAGTGAAAATAAACTGATTATGAGTAATTAATATTTCAATTTTGAATTACGGCAGCATTCAATTGCGTACACAAAAAACTTACAATTATTTGACTCAGAAAATTTTACCCACAACGACTCTCAACAACAAAACTTTTGAAAATGAAACCCTATGTGTTTTACTTAGCAGCTTCATTTTCTTGTTGAATGTGAACTTTTCCAGGCTAACAATAAAAACAATAATACGATACGAATTGTATTATATTTATCGAATTCAATAACTGCACACATTTTATTGAATTTACAGACAACTTTTTTGATGTGAAATTTTTTTATGAAACTATTATTAGAAAGCGAAGAAAATATTAGATGCGAATGATACGAATATAAGATGAATGTTGCATGCAGTCGACAGTTGGAATAATATAATTTGCATTGAGATGTGTAATAAATTTTAATGTATTCATGTGTTTAGCGCAAACATTCGTTGTTATCAATCAAAAGCGAACCACATTCAGTTGCATCCTTCTATCTTTGCTCTATCGTGAAATGAAAAAATTGCGATTCATTTTATGTCGATTGCAGTGTGCTGGCGAATAGCGAACGCAATGTTCTAATTTTCAGTGAATTACCGGTAATTTTCGAAATACAACGCGGACAACAAATTTCTCCGAATTTCATCCATCGTGTTTAGAATGCGAATAAAAGCATTGGAAAAGACAAATTTTTGTCAAAGCTTTGTTCTGTTGTTCATATAATAAATTTTTGATCAACAATCATTCAAAGACATTTTGCGAATGTTTCCCTCAAGTAAAAAATGATGCTTTCACAAACAATAAAACATTAATTAAGTACATATTTTTATGTGTAGTACAAAAGGTTATTTATTTTGATTAGTTATTTGACTGTAAATGATTAATGTTTTTTTGCAGTCACTTGTTGATCAATTTTGTGTAACTGAAGCTGGACAACTAAAGATTGTAATTTTATCTTTAAATCCCCATGCAAAACTTCCTTTAAGCTGCATGCAACATTTCTTCTAAGCTGTTTATTTTGTAAAGAAGCTAATCTTGCTTTTGCAATCAATCAATGAAAAACTCATCAAACACCAAAGCTGAATCATATAATCGACATTTTATGATGTTGCATCTCATGTACATGTACATGTATATAAGTTGTTATATACGCAAATTTTAAAATTGAAATATAATAATCGCGTAACTTTATATAAGTGAATCATTGAAAGGCATCATGTTTCATTTGTCATTTTCCGCAGAAAAAGAATGAAACCGAAATGAAATCCGTTTTTCGGTTATATCATAATCCTTTCGATTTGTAGTGAAACCTTTAATCTAAAAATCTTTTAATATTTTAAGCGAATGCGAATGAAATATATGTTCATCATGACGACAAAATGTTAGCATTCTTCATTGAAATGAATACAATCTAAATGCTAAATTTGAACTGCATGTTCACTTCACTGTAAACACAGTGATAACAATGATTTATTCAATTTTTGTGTTTCGCATTTTTTGTGCTCATTTTAATTTTCTAAACATGCAGATATTGAAAGTATTCTTTATTCTCCCTTTTTACCAGTCGAGTAAATGTTTTGTTTAGCGTGAAATCGATGCGTTACTTTGTAACATGAAAAATTTTGCATTGCAAAGTGTTACAAATTGTGTACATTGTGATTGCAACTTTAAAATAAAACAGATCATACTTTAGTTCATTTTATTTGTTCTAATTTAATTAAAAACTTTTGCTTGCAACCAGATAACTATCATTTAATTGAAATATTGAGGTTTACAAAATTGAAGAAATGATTTATATAAATGAGTTTGAACATTTGAAGGTATCAAATATCCTTTAAAATTGTCATTTTGTTTCAAAGAAAACCAAGGTTCGTAATGCATAGGTTTCAACTGTGGATTTGTACTTTGTACTAAAAACTCATTTCCAAGTGAACAGACATGTCTAATCTGAAGATTGCGTCTGATTTTTGTTAACGTGACAAATTCCGCAAAGCAGATCTGTTGTTAAAGATTAGCCTTGATGGTGAATACAGTGAAGTGGTCAATTTTTAGTTTTCGCCTAATTTAATTTCGACTTATTGTCACTTTGCGTAACACATTAAAGCTGAAATTTATACTGCGTAATCAACTCGACCCATTAACGGTTAGAGAAAGTGAAATTATGCGAATCGAATCGAAAAGTTTACGCAAACTGTGAAAATAACAAATAAAATTTATGCAAACTTTGTTTTAGCCAATATCTGAATAGCTAAATAGATGAGTGCGTATAAAGAAGTAACATTGATTAATGGAATGCAGTAAATTTAAATGACGTTATAATCCAATTGAAATACATGATTGCATTTTCAAGAGATTGTTGCTTTGCAAACGTTACATTAGAATAATAAAAAATAAACAAAGAACAGCGATACACTTAAATGCTATTCATTCATTCGTTATTTGTTCAATTTCGTGTTATAATTTAAATTGCAACAAAAAGTGTTACCAGCGAATAATTTATTAATTTAATTATCTTTCTATTTTCTCTTTCATTTTCAGCGTTCACTTAACTTGTTATTAGTAACTTTTACAACAAAATGATGTTATGGTTACACTTTTACTGCTAAAGCGTTTCACATGAAAGTTGGATATGTCATATTGCAATTAAAAGTGTCCTAAAATTTACGATTCAAGATTAACAGTTCAATTTGAATAATATAACCTCTGTGCAAATATCTACGTAATCTTTATGTTTATCGTCTTTACATAGTGATGTCTATGTATTGTTGAGACGATTTGAAATTTTACTCTTTCAATCTCTTTTTAAATCGCGTTTAATCCAAAATCTCATTGAACATAACAATAGTTGTATTCTTCGAAATCAAAAGTTGAACGCTCTTTTATTGCATATGAAGGCACTTAGTTATTGATACTCCAACTGATTGCTTATGACATTATCCGCGATTCAGTTTAGTTATCCAAAAACGAATCAAAAAAGGAAGAAGCAAATAAGACGAATGTTTGCACATTTATTGAGTGCTAAAAAGTGTTGCCATTGTGTAGTTACTGTATGATAGCAGTCGATTTGTGTTTTCGCTTCTTTTTATTGCATGCTTAATACAAATGCAAGTGAAAAAACAAACAAACAGTAGTTAAACATTGTGTACTGCAGACAAATGTTCGCTCATGTCGGATATCGATTAATTTTCTTATCTCTTCTCTGCCAAAATTTAATGTGACAAACTTTTTACGAAACTTAATTCGATTTCCTATTAAATCGAAAGAGTATTTATAACCCATTACGATAGAATTGGCAAACAACTGAGTACACTTTCGGAGACAGTACGATTGTCTACTGGTTATCAACCAATCGATTGTCAAGCTACTGCCAACTTTACCTTTTGTTGTACTCAGTTTAATATTCTAAACATCTTGCTATTCAATTATTCTTTACTCGTTCTCAAAAATAAGGTGAAAAAGTTAATAATGCAGCAAAACACTGATCAACTCATCATTTTTTGTCTATGAATAATTTAAATTTAAAACTTTGACGAATATTAAATTTGAATGAACAACGTAAGCTTTTTGCTTCATTTCTTCTCATTCTTCTTGATTTCGTTTCACTTGCTTAATAATTATACATTGTTACACTAAACACTGTACTCTCATTGAATAAGTGGCAAATGATTATCGAATGGCGCCTTCCTTTTCATCATTTACGCATAATGCAAAAAACTGAATGTTTCTTCGCAAAAAAGTGTCGAAAAGCAAAAATCTTTGCGCATCACGCACGTTTAGCGAATGTGAGAATCTGACAATTTAGGAGTACAATTTTTTGGAAATGAACCAACAAATATGTCTCTAGACGCATCTTTTCAGCTTACAGTACACCATTTGCATAATAAAAGTAAACATTGAACATTTCAGGTGAGAAAATTCGAGATTAAAGTCGAGACAGATCATAATTAGCATTAACTTGTGGGATGTGACTAAATGCAGTTAGTTCCGTTAATATCGACTCAGACGTCGTCGTGACAAGTAAATGACATTATTATTTGCTTTTTAAGGAAATATTGAATTTTAATTTGATGTAAATGATGCGAATATTTTAGAATCGATTTTTGGAGAAATTTTTGCGAACACTAAACAACGAAACTGAATGTGACGCGTTTGTTAAGAAATGAATGATTTCGAACAATTTTCAAATAAGTGATCGTTGCGATACATTATACGTACTTGCTATAAATGTTATATTTAACGCATCGTGAAATGAGAGAAATGTTTCATTGATTAAATAGTAATTGAAAGATGTTTGAAAAAGGAACAAAAATCGATAAAATATTGAACGTTTCAAATAAAAGCGAGATATAAAGAATTGTGTGCACATGCTTTTTCCAAAATCTCGAACGGAAATTTGTCCACGTTATTTATTATCATGAATACGTCAATTGAAATATTTCACTTTCAATTATGATCGTGGACAGCATTTCAAAAGACCAAAAACCTTGCTGGCACCTCTAAAGACATGAACAGTATTGCGAATCGGGCTTTCAAAGAGTGCCGAAAGAACTTTATCGCACCGACCGAGACTATCCCGATTAATTTATTTTAAATTTCGAACAGCGTGAGCACAGCACGACTATTTTACAAAAAATCTCACAGCACGAACCTGCCTGAATTCGTGCCTTTCTTGGGCAACACAACCGGTACCGCTCTGTTATAATGCTAGAATTTCAACACTAGACAGTACCAAGTGAATGATAATGCATTTAACATGCATTTGAAACGTAATAACAGAAAATCACATTGTACAGCGAAGTAATTCCACGATAGTGTCAACTGTCGACAATCGTTAGAATTCAAAATAATAACCAACCACCAGATACCGTACAGTGCACTCTGTCATTTTGAGCGACTGTCGCAGTTGTAATGCGTTGTATCTATTTTAATAATTTACATGTAATACTTCGCTAAAATAAATTAATGCGAGCTCTTTCAGTGTTACACAGATTGTTGTGATGTGTTATCGATAACCGATTGTCATCGAACTTGTTTACGTGAACTGTAAACAAGATTACATAACAGTCGGTACTTAAAACCACAGAAGCCTTTGACTGCAGAACAGTTCATGCAGTCTGCATGTAACGTTGTGCTGTGTTTCAAATTTAATGTACAGTTTACAATACATTTAAAAAGTTTTTATATAGACTCTTTGTGTCCGTGTTTAGCATCCAAGCCTTATGTTCAACCTGGAACAACAAGACGAAACACAGATGTAGAATAAGATGTTGGCTTAGTCTTTTCAGTTCTTCTCTAATTCGCCTTATTTATCATGTCACACATATCCGTAACATGAATGATGCACGGACCGGTAACAATCACTAACTACTTCAGCTAACCTTACGTTAAAAATGCTTTTGCTTCACCTGTTTGTGTCCTATTTATACAAGTTTCACTTTACACGAAAAGATGATGTCGGGCTATTGGGTGGGGAGACGGTGGTCACAGATCATATTCATAGACACCTCAAACACTTGTAATTTTAGATAAGAAACTGACAAAATAAGTCTGGTCACCTCTGTATTTCTACGCTAATACGTGACATCCTTTAATCTAAATAAGTGCGAGTTCTGATTTTCGTGTATCTGCTTTTGTTAAATCGATTATCCAAAAGTATTCCGGTTGCTCGTTTGGGCATCTCCTCACAACATCTAAAATTTGGCTGACCAGCCGCATCGACAAAACTTTATTAACAGAATTTTCAGAAGAATCCTTAATTCCATTAAACTTTTTCAATCACCATTTGAATCCAACAATCCAAAATTTTCACATGTAGCTGATGCATCATGTGATTTTCTGTCTGCATTTATAAACACATCTACAACTTGAAAAGTAAATTTTTCGCTATTTTATCAAAAAACAATTCAGGATAATCGCTGAAAAGATGCCCACATTTTAACAAAATCGAAACTTTTGAATTTTCTTCGAATAGGAGCAAAAGTACACGTTGTTAAAAAATTTTACTTCAAGTGAACATCAATTACAGACAATTTTGGACATTTTGTGTGTTACACTAGATCGATGACAATTCTGAAATCAGGACATGGGATGAATTATGAGTGTCCGTAATCCAGAGTTTGGGCAGTACAGCTTTGGTTATAACGTTATTGTTAATTGCTTTTCAATGAGCAAGGAAAACAACAATTTGTCTTTCATGAATTGTCTTTCATTTCGTTTCTCAAAGTAAACATAAAGCAAATAAATGTATTCACATTTCATATTCATTGCAATAAGAAATGATTTCAATTTTTATAAACAACTGTTTCAATGAACTGCAAAATGAAAATAGTCGAAAGCTCTTTCATACCTTTGTATCTTGTATGATTTGTATAATTTTGCATTTGAAAACACGATGTGATAAATGGCACTCGAAAGCACTCGAGAAGCTTGAGAAAGTGAGTATATGCCTAAAAATAATAATAACTGTTCGTTAGACTGAGTTTAGTATATTTTTCTTATAAGCAAATGATTGCAACACTAAGATTGTTGAGAAAAGTGAAACGTTTCAATACTTTATTTGCTTATATTATATGACATAAATCTTTTTAAAAATGACTCCACTATTCTTGTTATAATAGAACAAAGCGTGGAGCAGCGAAAGTACAGTACTCAAGTGAAATATATGTGCAGCAATTTACGTTCTGTTTGTTCGCAGGCATAAAGAGAGTGGAAAAAGCGAAATTGCATTTCATTTCGATTTACAGCAAAGAAAGTTTAATAGACATGCAGCGAAATGCAGTCATTCAGTCATACACTCCAACGATTCTAACACTCGAAAATGTACATACGTTCGTTTTCACATGTTAAGCAAAGCAAAAGTGATCAACTTTTTTACACTCGCGGACAAACAATTTCAATGTTTATTTTTATCCAAAGCTGTATGTTCGGTGTTATTAAAGAGCGCTGCAAAAGTGCACAAATTTTACAGATAATCAAAACGCCAGTGTAATTGATTGATGTTAATTTTTTAGAGAGTTTTTCTCTGTTGTTCACTTATATGAATATCGATTAAACGGATGCAAGTTGCGAGAAGTATTTAAATGTTTTGTCATTGAGTCCGCTGGGAAATGAATGTGTAATGAATTGCTTTCGTAACATGCCACTTAAGAGCAGTGAAACTGAACAAAACTTTGTTTTAATCATCTGCGTTAAAACTTGTGTATTTGATTGCTTGTTTCATGTTTTCATTTATTTGTCTGGAATCGGTCAAAATTGGGTGTCACAAACACTTGATTTAAAACTGATTGACGTCCGAGTCAGACGAGCAATGTCGGATTATGTTTTGTTTTCGAGTATGAATAGAAGTGATGTGAAATAAGCGCTATTCTTATATAAACCACAGACAGATAAATAGTGAAACGTAAAAAATGTAACCAATGTCTCGATAATGGTTGTATTGGAATGCAATCAATTGTAAATTTTTGGAGAAACAGCAGAAAACACAGTAATAGTCGAGAAAATAACGTTAATACACTGCGATACATTAGCCGCACAAATAAATGAAATGAGCTCTCGTTTAAAGTTTTGTAACAATTCGAGTGGCTTTCAGTAAAAAATGTAGTAAGCAACAACAAAAGTGCACCATAATAGATATATAATCCTCGTGTTGCGAGCAATGCTTTACAACGATAACGATCAAATATGACATGGACAGTAAGTGTATCGTTGCAGTTTAATTGTGTTATTTACTTCGCTTTGTACAACATCAGAATGTTTACCGTTTTAAGTATTCTCTTTAACTTCAATGAACTCACATCAGTTTCACTTTTCAACATAATTTCGAAATCGCTTTCAACAGCAATTTAAAGCCATCGTTAATTCCAACGCTGACGAGTCATGAAAATAGTTTCATTTTCATGTCAACATTCACTCACTTTTGCAATTAATGTTTCACAGAACACGTAAATTAACACATACAACAATGACTTGCATGTGAAGCAAATTTTCAATTCAATGATCGATGATTAACAGCACACAGAAATGAAGAATTAATTTAATTTTCACTCACACCGTTAGTTTATTTAACGTTCACGATCATTTAATATTACTAACTTGTAGTCATACAAATAAAACTTTATTTATACTCTTCATTATTAACAACGGTAATTATTAAAACTATTAGTTTACTAACAGTTTAGTTTGTACATTAAATTTTAGTATATTAAAAACGACAATCGTTTTGGTTTATGTTTTCATCGAGAATCGCAATTGTGTGCAAAAAAGTGTTATAAAAATCAGGCACTACGGTTGTGAAAATTGATTAAAAAGAGAGAACTTGTGAATAGTGGCTATAAAGATAGCAAGCTGTGAATATAACCTCGTTTCAAAAACTGTTTACAAAACGTCAATTCAAATGTGTAACTAACTAGCTACAAAAGCGGTGACTCACATAAAACTAAATACTTAAATATAAAATTTTAGTGAACATAATTAAACATTTTTCAATCACAATCCAAGCAGCAACATAAACAACGCATAAATTCGAAGCAACAAATGCATGCGATACAAGCTTCCAGACATCCGCGATCGGTACTACGAGTTTGTGTCGTAGTCACAGTACCAGGAATAAAGACAGCTTGCGGTGGCTGTCCGTACGCACCGGGCGGAGGTTGAGCTGGATAATAACCACCAACTGCACCATAGGGTTGTGCCATCACTGGTCCCGACTGAGGATACATCGGTTGTGCCATGGCACCTCCGGGATAAGGTTGTGCGCCTCCAGACTGTGCGTAAGCTTCATTATACGGCGGAGGATAAGGCGGTGGGGCGTAACCTTGACTTTGACCAGGCGCGTACATGTCTATGCTTCGTTATTTCGGTTTACTATTTGAAGGCACGAAATACACTAAAATTTTAACCGTTAGCAGCAGAAAACAGCAGTACGCTCTCTTCTTCACTCTCCTGTGTGTCTGACGTTTCGACAATTGAATTCGAGTTCACTTGATTGTAACTATGGTGCGAATTGCAACCAACCGCTGTTCAAATTAAGCTTCAGAATAATAAATTGCGTCGCGAACACGAAATGCTTTTTGTTGAATCACTGATGATATGAAAATAAAACGTTTTGTTTCGTCGATCGAACGCAACTCAAAATAGAGAAATCGCAAACAAAACCACACTAATCTGGCAAATGAAGGTGTTTTAGAATAGTGGTCAATACTTGTACTCAATTAGACAATATCATACCTTAATCATACGAAAAATGAAATGATAATCGACGAAAAGTGAATGTTTTCAAAAAAGAAAATTAAAACGAAAACATTGCAAATTGATCAGAGCTGCGCTAATAAAGCGCCATCTGTGCAAATCAAACTCACCGATCGATTTGAAAATTGATTCAGATTTAAATTGATGCGAAATATTTTTTGCATTATAATCTTTGACTTGTTTCATTCAGTGAAGCAACACATTGCATAGTAGAAGCAAATTGTTAGTGTTATTTGAATAAATGGTAGTTTGTGACACTCTTATTTTTATCGGCAGTTGAAAACAAATGCAATACTGGTGACATTCGGAAAGTAATGACCAGTGGTCTGTGAATAAGAAAAAATATAATGGAAAAAGTATAATTAATATCGTTTGAGAAAAGGACATGAATGAATAGACGTGCATTCGTTGCTTGTCGTTGTTTCGCATCACTGAAACGACGAAAGAAAAGCGAACACAAATTGAAGACTTGAAAGGCGACAAAATAAGAAAAGCGAAAGGAAAACGCGAAATAGTGGAGTCGAGAAAAACGGACGCAAAGACTGCGAACTTTGATTGATAACGAGACAGGTAATGAATGGAAATAGATCTGCTTTATTAGTTTTCTGGTGCTTATATACATGCTATTCACAAGTGTAGCGTTTCAAGTGTACATATTTGACATAATTCGCCGCTGGGTTTTGCTGGTCGCTCTTCGATTTCATTGTTCACATTTATAATGTATCCTATTCGCAAATCGATGTTTGCGTGTTTAGATGTTTGTCGCATCGAATTGAGATTTACGACGAATTCGGATGCTTAACGATCGAACGGACGCCTAACATTTGAGCTTTAAGCATTACTCGAACCGCTGATGTAATCGAATATATCAATCGATGCGCTCTTTTGCGTCGCGTGTTTAACAGACGATTGATTGTTGTTATTTTTTAAGTGAATCTCGGAGCTATTCTCGTATCCATTCACTTTGCTTTCAATGTTCACCTCGTTACTAGTATACAAACAATGACTTAATTCTTGCACCAATTCATCGTAATTCGTTTTCAGTGCACGGTGATATTGATGTTGATCTGCAGCGATTAGCTTCTCGTTCAATTGCAACGCAATCTCGCAGACATTTATGAAATCTTTGTACAATTGCTTCAATTTGTTCACACTATTTACAGGATATTTGTTATTGCTTTTGTTGAGAAATGCGCGAGCGTACGCCAAAGGACCAGCGTTCACTTGCACTGAAATGCTTCCTTGCAGAGTCAGTTGTAATTTTTTAAAGTCCTTAAAACCAGAAAGAGTCACTTCTTCCAATTGTTCACATCGTTGTTCCATTTCGTTAATGGCCACTTCAATCGGTGACAACATTTCTACTGTTTTCGCAACAACTGGTATACGCTTAACGACGTACGGAAACGTGTAACTGGTCGTCAATATTGTGCGTCGCTTGCATTGATCTTCGCACGTCGATGAATGAGCTTTCGATGGATCACTGAGTGTAAATGGCGTTTCGAACATAAATTTGTTTATGTTATTCACTTTTTCAAAGTCGTTGTGATCGTTGTACGGTGTGACATGTGTTATTTGTATATATGCATACTTCGGATCGATGTCTTTCTTCTCGTCGATCTCCTTTTCAGACATTATTAGACGAACGTTGGAAGCGCCGAATTTCTGACCAAAAAGATCTTTCAAGCGTTGCGATATTTCCGAAAGTGATGTCACTTTTGGTTCTTTGTAGATAAACTCTCTGCCTGAATTTTCTTCGAAAAACTCTTTTCCAAAAAACGCTACTCTGTAGTAATGACCGAGTAGACGTTTACCAGACTTTTTAGCCATAATGACTTTATCATAACTCTCGGCTATGTTTTTGTGAATACGGGAGAGTGTTTCATAGTTTTTACTTTTCTCGTGCAGTGGTATCATAAGTTTGTATACTTCGGGTACTACTTCGTACCTTTCCCCTTTTGTAAACAATTCGACTGCTTGTTCTAAACTCTTGAGTAAGTTTTCCTCACAAAACTCTTCTTCGCTGCCGTAAATATCATCCAATTTCCGTGAATTTGATAACTCTTCATCTCGTGGAATGTTAGGAGAGATTCGTTGAAAAGCTTTACTACCAGGAATATCAGCACGTTTACTTCTTAAAAACTCTGCTTCTAACGCGGCCATATGAGCAAAGCAATGTGCCGCTTCCGAAAGGTTGCCGTTCTTCATATGATGATTAGCCATTGATTCCAACCAAGTGCGACGTAATGCTGGAGATGTTTCTGCGTAATTCTTTGCCAACTGATGTTGTAAATCAACAAACATTTCTGCATCG
>NCKV01000486.1:0-17319 GCA_003675905.2 Leptotrombidium deliense
CACTGAAAATTAATAAAAAATATTGAAACTCTTTCAAATGACGAAATGTCTAAAGTGACACTTTTGTGGGTCCCAAGTGTGTCACTTTAGACAATTGTGATTGTATCTGAAAAATAATTAATAAATGCACAATCACAGGTTTTGAGGTCGAAGGCTCATATTTCTGCATTTCAATAATGCTCCTAATGGGTGCATACAAAAAATTAAATGTTGCATCAAATTCTGCACTCTGCAAGTTAGTAACTTAAATGTCACAAAATGGAAGAAAAATACTGAAATCATCAGATCCGAAGATTTAGACTCATTTCACTACATTTAATTGAGTTATAAAGTAATTCAGTATATTGTTTTGTTGGCACTTTGCATTAAAATCTCATTCACACGTTGAACAGAGTGAAACGTGAGAATTTGCATCTTACTGAGTGAATTAAACGTAATCTAAGAGAATGGAAGGAGACACACAATTAAAACCTGCAAGTAAGCAACACATCATATTAAAAATTTTGAAAAATTTTCATTAAAATTCGGAAGATTGAAAAATTAAGTAATATTTGCATATTTTTCCAATTGACGCAGATACACATGCATGTACTGTGGACTTATTTTTGCAAAACAAAAAGTTGAACATGATAAGATAAGGTCGCCGATTGAAATCAGTGTTAAAATGTTTTTTAATAATTAACCATAAACAGAAGAAGTGAACCGACGTGACGAGTGACTGTTTTATACTTCTGGTCAAACATGCTTCATGAAGCGAAAAGAATAACTTTAATAACAAATAATCAATCTTTCGGAAGATTAGAGAAGAAAGTTTCACAATGTCACCGCTGAGATGGACGCTGATATTTTTAAACTTCAACAGTTTCAGATAAAGAGAATTATTGACTTCGCGATAAATTTTTTGCAAAATTTATTCTGGTCGTTTGTGTTTGTGTGTCCTGAAAAATGCAAAATGGAAAGTAATGTACGATTATTTGATAGCGGATGAAACTTTCTAAGCAACGTTTACTTTCCCTGAAAATCCGGCGAAAACTATCGGTAACTTTTCGTAAATATTTAACGAGCGTCTTATAAGATGAGTTTCTTGAGCAGATTGCGTCCACGAACATTCAGCATGAACATTTCGCTTTGCAAACATTGCGATGTTTCGTTGTCACATTCGCTGCAAATTTACTCGCTTTTAAAGCTTTCACGCTGAACGCCATTCAAAGTGACTCATTTAAAAATAAATAATCAAAATGTTAATTGCAATTTTCGAGTATTTATGAGCAGCCATTTCAATCATTTTAATTGCGCTTTCATTTATTCAGCAAGTGCTTTTCAACGAACAAAATAAACTGAATTTGGAAATACAAATATTCCGAAAAATAAAATAAAAATATCTTTTATTATTGCACTCAAAATATGTGTCGTTAATTCTGTTTTCGACAACACCGCAAAATCATTTTTGGATTGTGTTTTTTCACGTTGAAATGAAAACAAAAGATGACTATTTTGTCTGCAAGAACCATAGGATAAGAATCGTTATCTGAATGAATTTCACGATCTCAATTTTGCAGCAAAGAAATATTAAAAACTAAAGTTATAATAAATAATGCTTTAAAAGTCAATGCAATGTAATTTTTCCAAAGTTGTGCGAATGTGGAATTTAGAATATAAGCACCGATGCATTGAACTTACTAAACTGTATATTGTTGTAGCTGTGGTTGTTGCTCAGTTCAATTTGAGAAAGCATTTCAATTGAATTAGTCGGAAAAATACTGTTCAACTTAATTCTATCAGAACGATACGAAGAATGTAGTGTTTTTAAAATTTTGCATGTAAAACCAAAGTTTTAAAGCATTTTAAAATTAGTTGTTCAACGACTTTGGAATCGATAATATAAACAGAAGCAAAAAGAGAGACATTGCAAACAAATGTGAATCGTTGCATATTCTACTAGAGATGGAAATTGGACACAGTGTTCACATGCAATAAATGTGTACCTTTGAATTTAATAAAAAGAAAACACTTTTTAAATGCAATTTTTACTCTTATCGATTCTAGGAATAAATTTGCGTTTCATTTTAAGTATCGAGAAATTTTTGGGCAAAACGAAAAATAATCAAAACGAGAGCAATCATTTACTTTTTTTGCGTCTCGCAAAATTTGAAATGATTAAATGCTTGCATGCTTGCTATATTCCATTCGTTTTGTTACACTTTAAAGCTGATTTTCACTGACAAAAGAAACGAATTTAATTCGAGACGAAAAACAGCGCAAACAGCACAATTCGAATTCAATCGTAATTTTGTGAAAAACGCACAGAATTTATCTCATTTCATCTGCGAGAAATATTTCTTATTTTTTAAACGAATAAAAAAACAAAAACACATTTGGAAGCAATGAAAATTTACGAGCCTAAAAGTTATATAATTTTCTATACTTAGCAAAAATTAGAAGACGAGATTTTCAAATTTACTTATTAAATGAAATGAACGAAAAATGTTCACTTTTATGACAGAAAGAGTGGAAACGAAAATTGCAACAAAAATTTGCAACGATTTTTGCAATGCGAATGAAGCGAAAAATTTTTGCTCGTTTTTTTCTTTTGCTCAACGGTTTAAGAAGCGACGAGAAAAATTATTTGTTTATAGATTTTGTGAATGAAAGTAGCTGTTGTTGTTGTTGTTGTTGCTTTATAGAAGCAAACAAACGGCGAAAGATGAGACACAAAGACAAAGACAAGTGCGGTGAAAAAAGGTGCATAGTGTGTATGAACGAACGTCGCGCACGCCGATTAGTGACCGTTGTATTGTTGTGATCGATTCGTTACCGGACCATTAATGAAAAGAGTAAATTGCGCCAATTATTGAAACAAAACGTAGCAACAAAGTGAAACTCGATCAAAATTGTCATTCATTTTCGTTAATTTCGTTGTTCGCAATGAAATTTCTCGTTTTACTCGAAATCGCTTCTGTTTTGCTTTCCACTATTTTGTCACGCAATTAAAGAATGTTTCGATAAATTTATGTTATCCATTCATTTTTTAAACGTCACATAAAATGGGATTTACATTTAGCTAAATTATTTGAATACTTTTCGTTTGCGTGAATTATTTTGTAAAAAACGATGCGATCAAAGAAATTATAAATAAGTTTCGCAAGCCAAACAGAACCTGCAAAAATTGCTCTCAGAATCTTTTATTGCACATTTCACTTTTAAATTATTTTTTTCATTTCTTTTCTTTAAAATATTCGAATACATTTGAATTTCGCCGTTTTTTGTTAAGTGATCGACGCTTCGGTGTGCACTGAAAACCAAATTCAAATTGCATTTCTCGCAACTGTTCAATTCAAGCAAATATTTAGATTGCAATTCAATTACAGTTCACTAATCACACTGTTAACGAATCGCTTGTGTCGACGAAACGTTTGACAAAAAAATGCGAGAATGTTTTGAAATATGTGTTCTCTCGCAAACGTGATATGTTTTATTGTTGCACAAAGTATAAAGTTAAAGAAATATATATCGCATATATTCTGCTCTGTTTACTAATGATTTATCGACGAATAAAAAACGGAACAAACAATGAGATAGAGGCGTTCGCAGGTTTTTGCAATGAAATGCGTGTATCGCACGAAAATGAACGATGAACTGAACTGCATTGCAATGGTTACCGTTGCAAAGAATTGCACTGTTGCTGCACTTGTTCGCAATTCTGCAACAGACAACGAACGCACTACTCTTCTACTTATTCACTTCAAATGAACAGTAACGAGGCTACATTACAACAGTAGTCACAGTGTACACATTAAGAATAGTCGCTTGTTCTTTGCCTTTCTGCAACTCTTCTCGTTTTATCATTATTTGAGTTGCAAATGTCGTTTACGATTAAACATCGCGAGTTGCGCTTAATATGAGCTGTACATAGTACACTGTATACTGTATTGCTCTAGTTGCATGTACGTACCGAAAAGAAAGTCGCCGAAAGCGGCGCAAACAGCAAAAATAATTCTTGCGCTCTCGCACAACAAATTAAATTAGACAATCGTTTTCAATCTCGCGGTGAAAGCACAATTGTCCGCTGCAATCACAACTCTTGGCTATTGCAAATGTTTGCAGGCGCATTTGATCACGTATTGCTGCGCATCCATCATTCATTCGTTTCATGTGAATACTTTTCATTCGCAACACATCTAAAGTTCATCTTCGATTTTGTCAATATCGCACCAGTTCAATTGTCGACGGCTTTAAATTTGAATGAGGAACGAATGAATTACAATGCGAATCAAGCGACACGAAACGAGTAGATAGTAATGACCGTAAAATTGTTCGTCGATGTACAGTTGTTGGGAAAATAACACATCGCATTCATTTCATACACAATTGCAAGTTTGAAACGATTTTGATGCAAAATAATGATTGCAAGTTTCAACGACTAATAATCATGGGATTCGAGCAACGATCAAATACAACTATTTTTATATTCACGAATGTATTTGAATTAGAGGTCTGCATCGCAATACATCGTGAACCTTTTGCTTGCCATTACCAACCATTCCCGAAAATTTTAAACAAACCCGTTCGTTACTTTTCCACACACTTTGTATGAATGCCATTACCACAAACGAAATTACCACAGAGAGTAATACCGGATATCGCATAATTATCACAGTATTGGTTCATAAATGGCAATGGATGAAGGAACTTACAAAATGGAGAAATAAATAATAATGCTTTAAATTATGAAGCTGTGTTTCAAATCACATTGTTCTCACAATCAGTTTACCTGATATTCTGATTCAGATACAACGGTTAATCAATTATGTTATGCGTGCCAAAATTTTATTCTTTCAATTAAAATAAGTACAACTATGCATAACTGTCATTACCATTCCCACTTTCCTTATTACCATTATCGTACCAAAACCATGCATACCTCTAATTTGAATAACTCGGCTCTTCAAATTAAAACATTATTTTCGCTGAATTTGTATTCAGGTACAAAGCTTTGGACATAAAAAGCTCTCGATCATTTTTAACATAATCCTCAATAGGATAACTGATTAAAGTGAATAATTTTATGTTCAAAGTTGTAATACACAAGTTTGAAAATAATGTTAGTCTTTGATCCGTATTGGAAACTGGCTTATCTGCATTGAAAATTGATGCGGATTCGACAAACATTTCATGGCTGTATTTTATTCTTGCGCCGGTATCGCAGCGAAAAATTGCTTTTCGAATTACGTTTGTGTGATCGTTATTGTAATCGAAAGCTTGGCGAATGTGCGAGAAAAGCGATCCGTTTTTGGTTCAACTCGAAATTTCCATAAACGAAACGCTTGTGTTGTGTGCATTTCTCTCGATATGTTCGGCAAAAAGTGTTTCTAGTATCACTCGACTAACTGTCCGAAAATGCTTTCAATGTCCACGTATTTGCATCTCTTGTGGCACTGTTTTTAATGGCGAATAAAAATAAATAGCGAAATGTGAGCAGCACTCGCATCCATCGAGCGACCAAGAAGTATTGCATTTTCTCAAGTGTGAAATGAAAGACACGAATAATACTTTTGCAAATTCATGTCTTTATTCTTCATGCTGCTAATCGCATTAATTCAATGTATATTTAATAGGTGTCATAAATTTTGCAAGTTTGTTTTCTCTTTCAAATTATCGCATTCGTTTATTTTTAATGTTTCATTGAAAACAATAATAATTTAAAAATGATAACTTTTCTCGTGAATGTTTCAATTGTCGTCATTCGTTTCATTTTTCATTTAATTAATACACAAATAAAATATCGTTTATCATTTACGTCAAAAAACTTTAAACGTTTATCATCACTTGTTATTTTTGATAAATTTCTGTTTAAAAAACGTCTAAACATTTTTAATTAGAGAATCAACAAAAAGAAGTCGTTTGTTCGCTTATTTCGATTAATCGTTATTTGACAACAAACTCAAAAAAGAGCAAAATAATGTTTCATACGAGTTTTTCAGTAATTGTGTCAATTTGTGAAATACAAACCAAAAGAGCCTTTTTGCTCTCCTCTAACAACGCATTCGTTCGTCGAAGAATTCACAGAAATGGCTTTCAGTAATTAACGTGGCGTGTAAAAAGTGTGACACTAAATACAGCTGCGAATAGAGCAGTGAATACAAATGCTGAATAAATGCTATGTTGTGTAAGAAAAGGAAAGCGAAGTGAAAAAGAAATATTCTCGCGTTTTTTAAGCAATCTTTGTTCACTTTTTTGCGGTAATTGTTTGCAGAACAGTAAATTGCGTCTCAATCCTCTGCAATGCACTGCAACTGCAACTGCAATGCAACTTCGCTTTCGCAGCCAAACTCAATCGTCTTTTTCATTACAAATCACATGAATTCGTTCGTGTCTTTCATTCATTTCTCCTTTATTCAAACATCGTTCAAGATGACACTGAATGCACGTTGGCGATGATTAACAAAATGAAACAGACGATAATTTCGTAAATGAAACAATAATAAACGAGATTCACAGTGATCGAAGAAAACAGCGTTTAAGTGTGTGCACTATGTTCGTTACACTATTTTCTAGTCTCTGTGTTCAAGCACAACAAAAATAAAAACTGTTTTCATTTCAGTTTCGAGAAGAAGCCAAAACTGCTACTTTTCAGTTTCCAAAATGAAGACATCATTAACTCGATTGTTGTGTAATCAACTTCTTGAAAGTTTCGCTGCAGACGTTATTGAATTTGAGTGTGCACAAGGAACGAAATGATTAAAAAAATATCACATTGAACTCATCTGAATCAAAAGTGCGGCAAACATCGATTGCGTTGCCAGTTTCAACACAAATCGTGACATGAAAAGTAATTTAGATAAGAAATTTGCATTCGCTTTTTAAATTCGTGAAAAGAAAAGTTTCGCTCACAAATGTATTCGTCAGAAAGTGGTCTACACAAATTTGATTATGGTGCCTTTTAATGGTGACTGTGAGCTCGACTTTTTTTGTAAAACATCGCTTTTATTACTTGAAAAATGAATTTTTCTATTCGTTCAAACTGCGTTTACAAAAACAGCAAGAATTGTTTTAATGTAAGTTCGTTGTTATCGCAGCAGCATTCGGTTTCTTTGGTAAAATATGCGCTGTAAAAATATATGTAAATTATGGTCTCCTATTTCAAAATAATGCGAACACTTTTACTGCAATTTAAGTGACGAAACGAAAGTTGAAATAAATTGTTCTTTTATCTAAATTATCTTTAAAATTCGTTTCGCGATGAAAAGTGCACCAAAAAACAAATAATAATCGCACATTTTTCGTCTGATAATCAAGTGATTGCAACATTGTTGCAGAAATATGCGGTCACAGAGATTTTGAATTTGAAATTGCGCAAAATTAATAAACGTGAATTAAATATGCACCATTTTGGAAAGTTCGTGTACAGATTTTCAAATAATGCATTTGAATAACGCAAAAAGAATAAAGTTTTGCTGCACAATTTGTGCATGCTGAACGTTCTGACGGTTACTTTTGCGTGAATGAAGTCGAAAAAAGAGTTTACTGCTGCGAGCAGTGTGTGTAATGAAGCATGTTGCATGAAACACTCGACTGTTTATAAGTTTTAATTTTGAATAAAACTGCAAAAATAAGGGCAAAACAAATGAGGCATTGATTTGTTTGTTTTTTGAATTGATCGCAGAGAGGCACACATTGTTTGCCGACCAAAAAAATAAAATAAAATAAAAAAATTTTTGACTGAAAAAGTTTCGCACACACGAAAAAGCTTTGATACATTATTCTTGCAAAAGTTTGCGTGTTAATCCGCTTTTGAAATTCACTGTAAAATCGCAAGTTTAGCATCGCTAACGAATCATTGTCGGTTGCACACAGCATACTCAGTGCACAGCAACGACTCATTTGAAATTTATTTATTCGTTTCCAGAAAACCAACGCTTCGTTTCAGAAGAGCCTGAGTTCGCGTCTTTTACATAATTATGCGACTTAAAATCGTGCGAAAAGAAAGACACACTGCGTTCAATCGTGAAATTGATTGTAATGCGTTAATACGCTTTCAAATTAGCAAAACTGCAGACGTTTCGAAATATTGTAAAAGCGTTGTGAATATATGCATTTAATTAACTCAACTTTTAACAGTTCGCCTGTGAAACAGTCAAATAGATTATTTCGTTGCAAACGAATTGTAAACAAACTGCTGATCACCGATATTTCCAGTGCAACGCACAAATGTCGACATTTCACGTTCACTGCAATCACAAAATGGTGCCGCAAACATCTGCAGCGTGACTTTCATCCTCACAACTCACTTATGCGCCACTAGTGCAATTCTGCAATTGCAAATTCTGATCCTTCTCCAAGATGACCGCATTGTACTCTATTTTGCAATAGTATTATTCATTTTTTCTCATTTAAATCATTCGTCTCGACGGTAGACACATGCAGCACACATTGAATACAATTACTCATTTTCTTGTCGCACATTGCAAACAATACGTATTGTTTTGCAAAAGCGATAAAGTTTGACTAAAAGGTTACATAATTATAGAGACTGTCGTCTCGACGTTTGCAACAGTCACTGATTTCAAATATTGATTTCAATTATAGTGTTACACATATCTGCACACAAACATTTTGCAGTCATTCAATCACATTGGCTCAAGTAATTGCTATTTACATTAAAAACCAAATTTTGTAATTTATATCTTTTTGCAATTTCGTTTCGCAATCGTTAATCTTCTATTTTAATTGTGAACTTTATAATTCACAGAAAACTGAATTTACTGAAGTATATATTGTGACGCAATATGTTCAATGTAAATTCTGTTCTAATCAATTGTTTGCCATTGTTTAATCTCGGCATAAATCATCAGCAGAAGGTTGGATAAAAGGTTTAGCATCGACTGCAAGCAATGAATGTATGAATATTTGTGTTTTAATGGCGAATTGACTTGTTAACAATGGATTAATACGAAACTCATTTCACTACAATTCATGTCAATTACGTTGTTTTCTTGCGAGCTTCTAAATGTAGTTATCTGTTAACAACACAAATGTTCGCGATGTTAACATTTCCTGGTTTGAATGTGTTTTCTGTCAAAATTTGAAAAACTTGTGCTTTCGTTTAATGAAGCAATTACAGTGGAAATAGAAACAAAAGCGAACCTCCTACTGCTTCAACAGTGCAATCATTTCGTGAAAACAATAAAAACGAGCTTTACTAAAAACGATTCTACAATAACAGATGTTTAATGAATTAAAAATACATAATTTGAAATGAATGTGAAATTGTTTCAAATTCGCAGTTAACATTCATATACAGCTTTGGATATAAAAATGTGCACATATCAATCAATTTAAACATTGAGCTTCAATGGCAAAAGTGATACGAATTTGCACAACTTTATGTCACTCGCATTTAATCTGCGAAAAAATTGTTAGAACAAATACACTTTCGTTCACAATTATTGTCCTTATCTCTCTCAATAAGTCATAAGGAATCATTGCGTTGAGGATTAGATATTGACTATAATTGTGAGCGAAAGTGTACGAGGAAAATAACAGTCGCCATTTGATTGTCATCAAAATGTATATACAGTGAGATATATAAGGACTGTTATTTTGGTTGTGTCTGTAAATATGACTTGTTATTCTGAGCTCGAGTGAGAAAATTCGATAAATGTCAATTTCTTATTGTTTATATTAATTATTGTTACATTATCAAATTTCAGTCAGAATAAATAAAGGAATATCAAAGTATACCATTTTGCTTTTATCTTTCATGTTTTGCATTCATTTTGATTGTCACAATGAACAAGAGTGAAAATGATGATTTTAATTCATTAACTTTAAGTAGTTAGAACACTGAATTCTAAGTCAATGGTTACTCAACGAAACAAAGCATTATACAAAGTTTTATTTGTTTATAAGATGATTACGTTGAAAATTTGTTTTTTAAAGTACACGTCATTCAAATTTCATTGAAGAAAACAATTTTGAATAATTAGTGCAAGTGAATACAGTTAGAGTAACGTCTTGAATGAAGTTCTTAGAAACGTGTGAGTGTGTGTTGCAGTGAACAGTCTTTTAAGTGTGTCGAGCAAGTTGAATAAAGCACAGCTTAAAACGAAATGTCATTTAATTTTTAATTTTATTTTTGTGAAACAAAAATGTCATTTTTTCAACAAAAAAAGCAGAAATAAAGAAAGAAAGAAATAATGCAAAACAATTTATTTCGATTTAATCACAGGTTTTACTCGAATGTACAGTTTTACTTGTAATCTTTATGCGTGTGAAGTAAAGGTTTATTGTATTTCACTGCTTTGCTGAATTACACAGATTCGTTATGACTTTCATTAATAAGTAAACAGTTCAGAAACATAAGCCGTATTCCATTTTCACTTTTACTTCTACTATTGACGTTCCAATGCATACTTAAACATAAAATAAATAATGAAACATAATTTCGCGCACGCCAACAACCATTGTTAAATGATGCTTTCACACAAACTTTTCCTTAAATATTAAAGCGTTATAAATTAAATTTGCCAGCAAAATTACAAAGGAAACCACATTGTTTACAATAATGTCAAACCTTAACCGTCAAACATGCTTCAAAATTTACGTTGTTTACTTCAGAAAATGATCTCTAAGAATAATATTGAAAATGAATGCTTTTCGTTCACAAGTTTTCACAAAATCTTAATTAAAAATGCAACAATACTTATTCACTTTGTTTGTTTGTTTGTATTTTGAAAACATTTTGAAAACAGCTTATATTGCTACTTCTTTCACCATATTTGTTATCCTTTATCAGTTGTCTTCGTATTTAATACCTGTTATTGTTGTTGTGCATATTAAACTAAACAACACACGTTTATTAAATAAATGGCAATCATTGCATCATGTTTACACATATTTCAGTCACTTGATACACGCAATTTCAAAATGAAAACAAGTTTCAATATATCGCACTTGAAGTAGTACAGTACAGTGTATTTGTTTACACTGTTGTAAAGAGGTGCTTTCATACTATCAAAGCCGGCTTTATTATCAATATTTAAATAGTAAATAATTAATGTTGCACTTAGTTAGTGATGCGGAAATCGATTGACTAAGCACATTGCAACGTTTTAAGTGCTTTGAAAAGAAATTTTGCAATAATTAAGTTAAATTCAATTGCAATGCGTGTTCACAATTTATAAAAAGAGAAAAGCAAAGATGTTGTAAAGAGTTCACATGATTTGCGATGATATGAAATTAAAGAAAGTGAAAATCGGTCAAAAGAACGGACAAGCTTGAACTGCGATGAAGTTTCGCTTGCAAAATCGCATCTTTTCTCTTCGCATTCATATATCATTTATTGTGAGTCTATTATTAAGTGAAACGTTGTGACATTCAATTAATCAGAGCATTTTTAAAAGAAATTTATATCAAATGACTGCAATAATCATTGTGTGTGCTCATCAAGTTTCGTGTTAAACATTAGTTTTGCACTGAAAATGTTTGCTCACACTTTTCGCATTGTTTTCCGAAAATTTTTGCTTCGCTTCATTTTTGGTGAAACATAGTAGAAAATTTTATCCGAAAAGAGAAAGAAAAGGTCGCAGTGCAAGAGCAAGAACACCAAATTTATTAAACATGCATTGAATGCACAGCGAAAAATAAAATCGATATAAAATAAAAATTGAATTCGTGACTTAAAGATAGTCGAAAAATTAAAATTACAACAGCCGTCACTTCATTAAGTTGTTCAAACTCAATTCATATTTAGATTTCCATTTTAATGAAATTTATTCAAATTTGCAACTGTGTTAACGCTCGACGAAACATCGGAAATAATTTACGTCAAGAAAATCAAAGAATCGCATTAACTAAACGCCACATTTCTTTCTCGATACGAGTCATATACTGCTAACTGTTCACTGCTCATTCATTATTCAATGCGTAACTTATAATTCGTCGATAATTGTTCATTTCTGTCCGCCGTCTTTAATTAACATTTTCTTTCTTCAAACATTCACATGCTGAATTTAAAGTAAAATAATGCACACAAATACAAAAGAAATGTATATATCAAAGAAGATGTGAAGGAACGTGTTTATGCGAAAACAGTGTTCGCATGTCACTGTTAATTTGCAAGAAAGCAGATTCGCAACAGAAAAGACGTAATGAAAAAATGGTGAAAAGCAGCTTTCGCATGTGTTGCAAGTGACTGCAAACATTTCATTGAACTTCACTAACAATTGTCTCGCATTGGTCTCAATACGGTAAACCTGTGTAACGGACACGCTTCACATTCATCCGCTTTTGCAATCATTCAATGTGACACGTCGCTTTTACAGCACCCATCGTTCAATGTTCAATGTTTTCTTCAATCACAGCCATTTTAAGCCATTCTATGAGCGAGAAAAAGTAAATTTCGTGCATATCTTTAACGACACTGTTCATTTCTTTTTTGTTTGTTTCGTTCACATTTTGTGCAACAAAAAGTGTATCGAACGCAAAACTAGCTTCTATTAATTTAATGAGCTGCATTTCAGAAACAAGCGTGTAACTTAGTAAAATGCTAAAAATATGTTTTAACTGCGAACACTCATTTCATCAAGCAACACTTTTAGCCGAAAGTATTTTCATCTAAAAATCACTGTTTCGAACATAAAAAACATTTGAGTGTTACTTTGTTAAATTTAGGAAAGAAACATTGCTGCAACTTAGTCGTTATATGCACACAACATCCTCGGAGATTTTTCGTTCGGTGTGTCTAAGCTTTTGCATTTTCGCTAACGTTACGACATGATTCGAAAAAAACTCTGTCCTTTATCAAGTAAAACATTTTTTCTGTTCCTTTTGCTGATAATTAACAAAGTGTACAAACGTTACTTATTGCTACAGTTGAGATCAAAAAAATGCGTCAAATGGATATCACTCTTTGCTTCGAGTGAATCAGATTTTGATTGAAAGCAAAAAAACGATGTTTGTGAGTGAAGCTGTAGAAAAATATTGAATGCATCACCGAAATGTTTGGTACAAGAAAACATAACATAAAAAATGAAAGCAATTAAGTTGACCGCAATGATTTTTTGTAATCAAATACTTGTACAGTTTCGCTGAGAAACTTTTGTCGAAAATTGTGAAACGCAAACAAAACATTTGTTATGCTTCAAACTCGATTAAACATGAACGAAAGAAATCAATGAAAATTGTGATCATTTCAATGTAAACTTGAAAACGCGAAATATTATACATTCTGTTTATAAAGCAAACAAACATTAATACTATTAAATCGATTCTGGTGCTGTGTAAATAAGCAATTGAATAATGAATTATGTGTGCAATGAATAAAATGGGCAAATATTATCGCGAAAAACGTGTAAATTACGCATATGCTTATGTTGAGAATATTGCAAACATTTAAAACAAAATTGAACGGTTCTTTAAAAAGGTGTTGTTAACCTTTTTGAAAGTCGTATTTTAGAGGCTCATGAATTGAATACGTATTGATAAATTGGTTTATAAATTTAACAAAGAATGAAAACAGATTGAATGGCTGAAGGCGTGAAGTGCGGCCATTGATCACTTTAGTTATGCGAACACACATTGAACGCAACTGTTGTGCAATGCACTTTGAACACACAATGAAATTTCGGTCACGAAACATTGACAAACGAGTTTTATTTAAATGTTGACTGGAAATAAATTTTCCAAGTGTTGATAATCGCCGTTTGCCACAGGAAACAAAGAATTATGTGCCTCTGCCTCTGCCTCTGATTTTTTGTCTCAAACAAGCGAAGTGCATATTTCTTTTTGATTGCATCGCAACAACAATTCAAATGAGTCGCGAAAAGCATTCGAATAGTGTTTATTGTGTTCATCAACATTCCAAATGTCGTTTACAGGCAATCTATTTACTTTATTGAGTAAAATTGTCCACATTGCAAGCTTTGCTCGTTTAAATGTGTAATTAGCCAAAAATTGTTTAAATAACTTTCGCTATGCAGCTTGTAAAGGTCTCGAGTCTAGACATTTTGATTGCTTGCATCAAACAACGCGAAAAGCAGAATAATAAAAGGACGTATTTAAATTTCATTTGTAAAGTATTTGCGAAAACGTTGTATGCAAATACAGTGTAACGAAGTGAAACGGAAACAGACAAACAGTGAAATATTGCTTGATGAGCATTGCAAGACGATTTCCTTATACGTGATTCATTAAAGAGTTAACGGTTTGTTTGCAATTTTAATGATTAACTTTTCAATTATTAATTGCTGCACTTTTGCCATTCGATGTGCGTTTGTTAAGTAAACAAATGTTGCAACGCTAGCTAGCTAAGCAAATCACGAGTGTGTTGCGATTCGATTCAAGCATTTGCAACTGCTGACAAATAATAATAATAATAATAATAATATGCAAATAATTTAGCGAATGAATGAATGCGCAGAAATAATGCAATGCTTGTTGCTTACCTGCTTCTGCCGGTAAATAGAAGACGAGAATACATAAAAAAGATATTAGAAGTGTAGGCAAAATAAGGTTGACAGTGTAGAACAGAGTCTTTCGACGAATCTTAATCGTGTATGTGATGTCTGTTTCGGTCGGTTTGTTGTATTTGCTGTTGTTGTATACATTGAGTGTTGCAGGCGCTTCGACGATATCCCATGTTCCGCTTTTCCAGTAGTCGGACAAATCAACTAACTTATTGTCGTCTAACAGTCTCAGAGTCACTTGGTCTCCATTGAACGTCCACGAGCTGAACTTCATGAGACATTTTTGCTCGTCGAATGGAAAATATGTAACATCTATGGTGCAAGAACTTTGATATATTGCGGGTGGCACCCATTGCAGTTCTCCGCTGGAGTAAATGAGCACATTACACTTGTAGCGAACTTCGTAATTTCCGTCGGCACTGCGATGCGAAAATAGACCAATTTAGCAGCCTTTTGCAATTTGGTTACTAACTTGTTAAACAAAACCAAATCAGGTTTCCAAACTTTTTCCTGTGGCATTCGAATTATAGAAATTCCTCCATAGTCAGCCTCTTCCCAACTCAGTTGGTAATCAAACCATTTCTGTGAATAAAAGTGCTCGTTAACGTTGTTTCAATGCGAAGCACAATCATGACTCTTGCATGTAAGGTTCGCAAACAGAAATACTGCGGAATTGTCTTAAACGCGACTTGTCGTGCAAACATTCAATTTTGCAACAATCGATTATCAGTCATGAAAACCTCTGCACAACGCTTACGGTTCGAATCGAAAACTTTATTGATCTGTATTTGCAATCGAATTGATACTAACACGCGTACAGATGCGCTATTCGAATCGTTTTGTGTTCAGACAGCCGAACGAGGACACGAGTCGTAAAATTGTCAACTTTTAATGACGAAAAGTAATACGAAACGTGTCGCAAACGAGTGATTGATAAACGCGCCGATAAATGGATGCGCAGCTTCTTTGTGGACCACTTCGATTCATTAATCATTGCTTTTGAGTTGCAGTTGTTTATTTGCACCATTTGTGTCAACGCGCTTTTAACAAACGTTTCCGTTTCAAAAATTCTAAACAAAAAGCATTCTGTTTGCAAACGTAAATCGAATCTTCATTGTATGCAACTGTGCGATGACAGCTCAAGATGAATGCATATACATTCGCTGCGAAATTTTATCACTACTGTTAAAATGCGGTTAAATTGTTGTGTGTGCTAATCATTATTGATGCATTTTGCCAGTGAAACAGTTACCTTGCTGCGTTCGATAACAATAGACTGCAAAAGACTGACTGCTGCTGCTGCTGTACATTTGTATATCTGTTGCAGTAATTGAATTCGATTGCATTCATTTATGTATAATTGATGCCGAATTGCGGACACAACAATTACAGAGCGTTTATTTTCATAACAGCGATCGAGGTGAAGATCGATGCATTCTTAATCGCGAACTGTTGTTTTGTTTGTTTGTTTGTTCGTTCGTTCTTTTTTCAGTGCTACGTTCAATGTATGCCTGAGTCAAGCTTTTGAATAGATTTTATTTACGCGATAACCGTTAGAACAGAAATGGAAAGCGATTCATTGTGCCTTGCGAGCTACTCAAGAAACGAGAAACAAAGTGTAATTGATTTCGTTGCGCATTATATTATTGAGAATGCAGTGTGTTCACCATTTACTATTAAACAGATTCAACTGCGTCTAGCAAATGCATTGCCAGAGTGAAATTCTTTGTTCGCAAAAAATTGTGTAAAAGGTTTATACATGTGTTCACAAACAAATACTTTATTCTCGCAAAATGGAGCGTTTTAGCTTTTCAAATGTTTGGTAATTTAAAATGAATTGACAACTGTTTCCTTTTTACACAACTTTATTGTTATACTTGAATAAACATGTTTAGAAACGTTTTTGTTTCCGAAAATGGCATTCATTTTAATTGATGTGAAAGTTAAAGTTTCGACTGCGAATTGAAAGTAAAACTTTTTCGGCTGTCGTTCACTTTTGTTCACCGTTACAAATATTGCAAGTTTCGTGAGTTGGAAATAAACTTCCGCTTGAATAACACAGTTTCCATTTACGAACTGAACTCATCTTTTTTTTTCGTTTCAAATAAATTTACTTTTAATACTCACCAATTCAAGCCATACATTCGAAGTCATCACTTGATTCTTCTCGTTCTGCGTTTGAAAACGATACACGTTTAAATTGCATTTTATTTGCGAATTAAGTTGCATTTCTTTAAAAGCAAAGCAAAGCAACAAAAAAAATCGAGAACTGATTTTCAACTTAAAAATTCGCTTCAATCTATTTTCTTAACAATTCACTCTTTTCTTACTCTTCACGAGAAACCAAACATAGTATTTCGAATCGTTTAACAAAGATTCACATACAAGAAATAAAATTATATGAGACTCATAGATTTTCATTAAATCTCGATTCTTCGATCAAGACTTAAACATTACTTTTCATTTTTAAGAATTAATTTCGAAAACAGTGAACGAAAACACATCGAAATTCGTGTAAAGAATAACGACAAACAGTCAATCATGCTGCACTTTTCAACAGAACTGCAATTGTAACTAACTAACTGTTCATGCTTGTTTACGTGAAATAGTATGATTTGTGTATATTTGTGTTTATAACAAAGATTATTGCAAAACGCTTGTGGAAAGATAGATTATTTGATTTGAAACTTGCAACATACCACATTAATGAGTTGAATTAGAGATATGGAGAATCGCACCTCCACAGTCTCGTTTATTACTTTGACAGGTCGGATTAATTTGTTGTAATTGCGAAACAGATCTCTGACGAGTCGCTCTTCTTCTTCGGAACACAGAACTGTGAAAAATGAAAGAA